>JAYESA010001148.1:25000-55000 GCA_036927795.1 Iris macrosiphon | reverse complement strand
CGGACATCCTCTACCCTTCCTGCAGGCTCTCTCTCTCCGATCAACAAGGTTGTGACATCACAACCTATACGCTTTATGCGTAAAAACCCGTCTCCCATCTGTGACGTGGCAGACAAAGCTTCTGGCAATACCCTAGTGCCAATCCAGAATTCTAGAATGCGCCATGTGCGTAAAACTATGTCTCCCGTCTGTGACGTGGCAGACAAAGCTTCTGGCAATGCCCTAGTGCCAATCCAGAAGTCTAGAACGTGCCCTGCACGTAAAACTATGTCTCCCATCTGTGACGTGGCAGACAAAGCTTCTGGCAAAGCCCCAGTGCCAATCCAGAAGTCTAGAACGTGCCCTGCGCGTAAAACTTCGTCTCCCGTCTGTGACATGGCAGACAAAATTTCTGACATGGCCTCAGCACCAATTCGAAAATTTCAAATGCGCCTTGCGCGTAAAAAATACATCTCCCATCTATGATGAGGCAGATGGACCCTGGGATCACATCAAGGGAAAACGAGTGGCGGATCTCCCAACCGCTAGACTTGTACGCCCACAAGAGAAGAAGTTGTCCACTCTACAGATAATGCGGACTTTCCCTATTTCACAAGAACCTGTGCAAAACTCCAAATTGTGCCAGGATAGGTCTGTCCGTGTAAAGGAGACTCATCTTACAGGAAGATACACTCCTCAAATAGATGATGGATTATATGTCGCTCAAATGGGTGGACTACTGTATTCCTATGGCCGAGAAAGGGTTATGGTTCCCAACCTCCACAGGCCTACTAATGTAAAAAGGCAAAATAAGCCTTCTTCTTCTTCTTCTGGTAATCTCCCTGATTTGCGTAATTTCTTGATCCAGAAACGCAAAGACAGGGGTCATAACCAGGATTCAGTTCCCCTAACTACCAAGCGTGGGGAGATCATGTGGGAAGTAGCATCAACACCTAACGTCTTCATGATATATGGGCCACATGAAGAATCTGTCTTTATTGTTCCACCGACTCGCAACGATCAACATCAAATAATCTCCGGTCGAATGCGGAATAGACCGATTGTACAAGAAGAATCTCACGAGTCTGATGCTGGAAAAATGCAAATCCACAGATATTGTCCTCAGGCTTTGAGGATTATGCAAAACATGGGTTATGATCTGAAGTTGAAGCAAGGTCTCAACTATGAAAAAGGCAGACGAATACCGTTGCATGGTGATCTATACTGTCAAAGAAATCGTTTTGGGTTAAGGTTTACCACATCTCTTGCAAACTCCAAACCTCTAGAGTCTGATCCCATAATACCAGAGGCAGGTCCTTCTAAATCAACTTCTGTTGACAAAGACAAACAAAAAGAAGAAGAACCAGACAACGACATGTCTGGGGTGGTCTCCCTTGACAAAATAGAGCAGCATCCAAAGCTGGGGGTAGAATTCCCTCTGAGTCCAAAGATGATGCAACTATGACCATCTTTCCTGAGGACCGTACGACCCAGGTATCAAGAGCCCGAAAGCCAAAGGGGACTCTCTCCTTCAATGAGGATGACATCATTGAAATCTTCAATATATTGATGAAGGAAAATAAACTTTGGCTACCCAACATCAGATACCCTGAAAGGATTGGCAAGGTCGATGACCCGAAATATTGTCTCTTTCATCGGTATATTCATCACCCCACGAAGGCATGCTATGTGCTGAAAAGGAGAATCCAGGAGTTGATTGATGCCAAAGTCATCACTTTGCATTTATAAAGAGAAGACGATGTCTCCCCAGATGAGCAACCTTCAGGACTATCCCCACTCAGAAAACCACTCCCTAGTGAATTTTTCGGACATGAGTTCACGTCCATATTACCTCTGAACTGTTGTCCAAACATTTTTGTTTCCCCAGCTAAATTTGCCATGTCCAAGTGACCTCTGAGCAAACCTTTCAGTTTGTGGCTATAGATCAGTTCACGTCCATACTACCTCTGAACTACGTCTCTCCACTTTCTCCAGCAGAGTAAATCTATCACCACAAAAATTGTAAACCCCCTCACCCAAAATAGGTATTTTGTGTGTATTTTATATTATTATATTTATTATAGATATTGAATTTCTTTAGAGTATTCTCTTAGTTAATTAGAAAATAAATTTCTATATTTACTTATATAAATATTTATTTAGAATTATTTTAGGTTACTTTAAGATTTTGGAGATTTTCTAGAATTTTTGGTAATTAAAACTTGGGAAACATAAATTTTTAGGACTTCATGATTTACTATACTTGAATGTTGTTACTACCAAACATTTATTTTAGAGTTAAAATATTTAAATATATTTTTCTGTAATTTATTTAGATTTTTAAGTAATTATTGGATTTTTGGATTTATTGAGGATTTATTTGGATATATAAAGTCTTAATATTAGATAGATGCTAATTTAGTGTTAATAGATATTAATAAGATTATATATAAATTATTTGTATTAACTTTAATTCTATTTAAGATTATAAATTATTGAGATGAACTCAAACTCTATTTTAAATTAATTCAAATCCTGAGCCTACTAGGAAAACAACTTCATGCATATCCTATCCTTATTTAAACTGATCATAATCATATCCAAATTAGCCAATCCTAGTATTATTCAATTAAACAATCTTCACCATTATAAATACCTATTAGACTTATGGAATAAAATCATCTTTCATATTTTTTTATCCCCAAACTCCTCTCTTTTTCGTCCAAAAATATTCAAAATTCATCATAAATTCAGCCTCATTTTCTAGTAGTTATGACTACTTAAAAAGACGATATCTCCTAGCTCTGGACTCCAAACGCGCTCCAGTTTTTTTTGTTAGAATCATATCAAGGTTAGTTTTATGAATATATAAATTATTTCAGTAATTTCAGAACCTATTTTTCCAGAATATTCCAAAAGTGCCAGCTGTTATATAAAATACGCGCGACGGTATCGTCGCGATATGTTTTTATTTATGTATTTGCATTGACCTTGTTTATGAGACTACCCCATTATCATGTAGAATCATTAGGTTTATTGGCCTTGACACAGTTTTTACACGAGTTGTGAGTCTCATATAGATCACGGACTTACGTATTGACTGATCATCGGTACGTGTGGGACTTGCGTTAGGGATAACTGATGATAGAAACTTTGTATGCTAGAAGACTTAGCAGTTATTAGTAGTCTAGGGACATAGCCTATATTAGTACGGTGGTCCAATCCTTGTCCTTATTTGGTTGCAGGATTGGGCTAGGGTACTAAAGATAGGCTATGAACCAAATTATGTCATGGATGTGACATGCTTAGAGCATGGGGTGGGGAGAACAACAAGTACTGCATTTGGGCTCCTTTGCACTTTTTCTTTTGTAACCCGGAAGCTCCGCTGGAGATACGGGCGGTGATGACCCCTATACTACTTGGCGGCCTCTGCCGTTCAAAAGACGACATGCTTTGAGGCCCCTGATTCTCCGAGAGAGTCATGCCAATCCCATTTATGGCCAGATAGCCCACTTGTTAGAAAGTTGTTCTTAAACTGCATTCACTTAGACGGTTAGGCGACCCATTGGATATTTATTTCAGTACTTTATTGGCATGCTTTTATGTATCTTGTTATGTCCCTCTGAGGACCTGACCCCTTCCTGGTGTATCTGTTCTTGAGTATTCGCAGGAGCGCAGATTTGGATGGTTACATAATTTCGAGGATGTCTTCTCTTCGAGCCCCGTGGTCGTTAGCTGGTATTCTTATATTGTGTTTATTGTGTTGTACTTTTCCATTCGAGTTTGTAGTGGATTTGTTTCCATCCAACTAGTATCTTTAGATACTTTGTATTGAGATCTAGATTCATAGATATTGGTTATTTATTTATATTTGATTTTCGTGGATGAGATTTAGATTATACCCTGTGACTTATGATAGATTTATACCACTTGTGGATTTGATATTCATATTACAGCGTACGTGTGGATTTTGGTTTCCATATATTAGAGTTGCCATATCCATACGACTGGCATGCTTACGTGTCCTAGTCCTACGTATTTTGGGACTGGGGCGTGACATATTTTTAGTGGTGGCCTATGCAGGTCGAGAGCATATTGTCTTGGTTACGTTACTGTACCGAGCAAGCCTGCAAATAGGATTAGACTATAGGATCTCATCCACAATTGACTATGACTCGTATTTCTTCTAATCTGTTTTATTTGAATAATTGTATCCTGCTTGATTCATGTGCTTCCCTAATAGTTCCTTGAGTATAGCCCCCTCATAGAATATAAAAGTCCCTGTTGTTAGATGATAAGTAGGATAACATTCCTATTAAGAGTACAACTAGAGTGTTGACACACCACTAAGTTTAGAATATCTAGTGAACCCTAGAATTCCTTATCTATAGATTGGTTTACCATTACCCCTTAATGTATTATGAGGACTTGAGAGTAGTATAGACACTACTAGAGTTAGTTAGAAGTTTTACCATAATGTTTGACCCTAGTATTGAGGAACCAATAGAAAACCAAAATTGAATATTAGGACTGAACCTAACCTTCATAGTTAGATAGTATTGGAGAACTACAAACTTAGATCATTGTCTTATTATTAGTAGACAGCACCTTAGGAAGCCTAGAGGAATGTAATTAACACTTTTTCTTGATCATACCTCGAACATAGCAACTAGCATACCACTCCCCCTTAGAAAATTATGATGCTATCTAGAGCCCTCTATTTTAATTTTATATGTTGTTCCTCTACGACCTTAACATTCGTTAATTGCGCGACGACTAAATTATGTTCTTCTTTTCTTCATCTTTCAACTCGTGCCACCTGATACCTCTGATTATAGACCAAGTGATTTTATTCTACGTTAGGATATATAGCTTGCTAGGATTTTGGTTGTTACTCTTGAATTTTGAATTATGTGATTGGTAATTAGAACTTGACAGTTTAAGTTATTTTTGTAGATTACAATCTGATGATTATCCCATAGTTTTCAAATTACGTAACATGTACCCTCACCTCGATACGAGTTATATCCCCTTTCCCCTTGAAGGCCAGTAACCTTCCATTCTTACTATTGACGCTTGCTCTATAAGCGCTATGACTAAGACTTAAGACGACCATGACCTATGTAATGTAAGAGGATACCCTAATGAGTACCAAGATATTTTCTCATAAACCCCAATAAGAGCTTCTGCTTTAATTACAAGTGCAAAGTTATTTTGTAGAAACCCCTTAAGACTGTCCCAGTATTAGGTTAATTGTTATAAGTTGGGTAGTATACCTCACAACATAGTATCATATAGTCTTTTGACCTATTATTGAAGTGTAACTGAACGACATTAAATGTATGCTAGCTTAAGACGACATTGTTTATTCAGACTGTAGAACTTAGCGGCTATACCCCTACTTTGTCGACTATCGACTTAGACAAGGAATTAGTATGACAACTGTAGAGATTATAGAGTCTTATCTTTTTGTGAACTTGAATTGTTATGTACCTTCTTTCATCATAATCCAGCGTATTTATATTTGCTGTACTATCTTGACTTATGCTGCTATTATAGCCTAGTTTTTGTAAGCTTATTCTTTATCGAGCTTGTTCATGACATATGTATTATTGGGGGGCCCACAATAATATATTTCAGAATCAGTGTATTAGGGTCTAGCTAACCTTAGTGCGCTTGGTTCGTCCTTCGCATAACTACTTTACGTGGATTAAGATATATAGTGATTAGTAGACGAATGTACTTGCCCTCTAGACATGTCTGAGCGTATCGTATCAGTTACATAACTATACTAATACGAGCATGCGAACAAAGAATTACCAAAATAGGATTTCAATCCACAACTGCCTTGACAATTCCCATTTGAATTCTCTAATCGCCTTGATCTCCATACTTCTATTCTAGTACCTTTCCCTTGAACTCTTTATCATTGTTTTCCGTCTTCCCTTATTTCGGAAAGACGAAACCTCGTGCTTGGTATAAGTTTGATATACAGATAGTACTAGAGATACCTATAGGCCAATCGCATTATTTGGTGACTGTCTTTTATAATTGATTAAGGGCCTATCATATAGGATATAATCGATATTAAAGTTTTGAGGATTGAATGACATGAGTAAATAAATTAAGGAATATTTTTCTTAAAGTGTATAGCCTTATATGATAGATGGGTAAATTCTAAGTTGGGTAGAAGTCGTATTATTAATTTGAGGTTAAATTCTTTCAGATTGTGATCAAGTAGGATTAGATGGAGAGATTAAGTCATTTTTTTAAATATAGAGAATTTTAGAAGAAGGAGTTAGATGATGAGTACTTAATGAATTTTGAAACCTTGATGCGTCGGACCAAATATTTATACTTTAAGTACATGATTTAAATTTTGAATATTGAAGGTAAATCATCAATTTGAATTTTGAGGATAAATATAGAATTTCAGACTTGAACATTGGTGGATTGAAATTAAATTTTTTTTACAATTTGATGATTTGAATTAAGAGTTAAAATTTGATTGCTGAATTACGTATTTGAAATATTGAGGATGTGAATTGAATTTAAAATTTTGAAGAGTACAAAAATTATAAGTGAAAATAGGAATAATATTGTACTAGAATTATTTTCTAGGGGAGATTATGATAGTTGGAGATCGTGAGGTAAAATTTTTATGCGCATTTAAATCTTGAAGATGTTATATGGATTTAATTTAAATTTGGATGTTGATGATTTAAAAATCGAGAATAGATTATGACTGGTTCAATTTTGATTTAAATAATGGTTAATTTAATTTTGAAAGTGATTGTGATGGATTTGAATAGATTTTAAATTTTTGGAAGAAATTGCGATTGACTTGCCTTATGTACGAATGTGAATGATTTATCAAACCGTACCTTATTTTTAATTTTGAGGACAAAATTCTTTTAAGTTGGGTAGATTGTAAACCCTCTCACCCAAAATAGGTATTTTATGTGTATTTTATATTATTATATTTATTATAGATGTTGAATTTCTTTAGAGTATTCTCTTAGTTAATTAGAAAATAAATTTTTTGATATATTTACTTATATAAATATTTATTTAGAATTATTTTAGGTTATTTTAAGATTTTGGAGATTTTCTAGAATTTTTGGTAATTAAAACTTAGGAAACATAAATTTTTAGGACTTCCATGATTTACTATACTTGAATGTTGTTACTACCAAACATTTATTTTAGAGTTAAAATATTTAAATATATTTTTCTGTAATTTATTTAGAATTTTAAGTAATTATTGGATTTTTGGAATTATTGAGGATTTATTCGGATATATAAAGTCTTAATATTAGATAGATGCTAATTTAGTGTTAATAGATATTAATAAGATTATATATAAATTATTTCAGTAATTTCAGAACCTATTTTTCCAGAATATTCCGAAAGTGTCAGCTGTCCAAAATCAGACGCATTTTCGTATTTTCGAGATTTTGGGAGATCCCGAACTCGGAATTACGAACCGTTTGAAGTTTCGGAAAGTTAACATGATGAACTTCCAGAAAAGTATTTTTTTAGAATTTAAAATGTAAGTTTATTCTACTGTAAAATTTGTGCAACGTAGACGTAAATAGGAAACTACCAAAAATTGTCATCTGTGCGCCCTTGTGGCCATAACTCTTTACCGACTTATAATTTTATAAAACTGTCGATTCCAGCGTTCATGTATCGTTGAAATCTATAGGATTCCATACACAAATCCAGGATTTGAGTTGGTTGACTTTTTGGTCAACGGATTGCCTCGATTTGCGTACCATGGATCACAAATCCGTAAAGTTGACTTTCTTTGGACCAAAATTAGGATTTATCAATAAAATTAGATTATAATAAGATTAAAAATACTATTTTAGGTTATTTATTCAGAATTAAAAATTAATTAAAATGGAGAAACCTATTCACCCACTTTTGTAACCTAACTTGTTTAATTTATGTGACGGGTAAATCGGACGACGCCTTGAGTTGTGACTTTATCCTTTTTCAGAGAAGGCAAGTATACCTTGCCATTGTACTGTTATTTATATTCCATATGTTGCATGCATCTTTATTTTCTGTCTTTAGTTCATATATTTTAACTGTTGTATAAAATGCGCGCGACAGTGTCGTCGCGATATATTTTTATTTATGTATTTGCATTGACCTTGTTTATGAGACTACCCCATTATCATGTAGCATCATTAGGTTCATTGGCCTTGACACAGTTTTTGCACGAGTTGTGAGTCTCATATAGATTACGGACTTATGTATTGACTGATCATCGGTACGTGTGGGACTTGCGTTAGGGATAACTGCTGATAGAAACTTTGTATGTTAGAAGACTTAGCAGTTATTAGTAGTCCAGGGACATAGCCTATATTAGTACGGTGGTCCAATCCTTGTCCTTGTTTGGTTGCAGGATTGGGCTAGGGTACTAAAGATAGGCTATGAACCAAATTGTATCATGGATGTGACATGCTTAGAGCATGGGGTGGGGAGAACAACAAGTACTGCATTTGGGCTCCTTTGTACTTTTTCTTTTGTAACTCGGAAGCTCCGCTAGAGATACGGGCGGTGATGACCCCTATACTACTTGGCGGCCTCTGCCGTTCAAAAGACGACATGCTTTGAGGCCCCTAATTCTCCGAGAGAGTCATGCCAATCCCATTTATGGCCAGATAGCCCAATTGTTAGAAAGTTGTTCTTAAACTGCATTCACTTAGACGGTTAGGCGACCCATTGGATATTTATTTCAGTACTTTATTGGCATGCTTTTATGTATCTTGTTATGTCCCTCTGAGGACCTGGCCCCTTTCTGGTGTATCTGTTCTTGAGTATTCGCAGGAGCGCAGATTCGGATGGTTACATAATTTCGAAGATGTCTTCTCTTCAAGTGTGGTGGCCCATGCAGGTCCAACGACTAAATTGTTCGGTTTTAACTTAGGGACCGAACAGGCCTGCAACAAGATTGAGGATTCTAGGAAAAGCTCATTCACAGAATAGGATCTTCATTTCAATTCTTGATATCATTCCTGATCAATTTTTTTTCTATCGCCCTTGATTTCCAAGTAATCTACTCTGATCTCCCTATCCCTTCATCTTTCAGAATGGTTCAGACAAGGAACACAGTAAGAGGCACATCAGAACCAGCTGAGCAGACTGTGCCCGAAACTCTTGCACTCCCTCCACCTCCATCTACTCCGACAGTTACTTTAGATGGGGCACAACTACTTGGAGTGTTCCAGGGACTAGTGGAATCCCAGAAAGAACAGACTGCACTTCTGCGGACCAGCCTCTCAGAAGCTATTAAGTCCCAGGAGTCGCCACTCAAGAGGCCAGGGAGTGCCAAAGACTTCAAAACCTCAGACCCCTGGAATTTTACGGAACTGAAGGCATTCTCTATGCCGATGAATGGATAGAGAACGTAGAGAGACTCCTGAAGACTCCTCGGGTTCCTGATGATCTCAAAGTGGAGTCCGCAAACCTGCAACTGTTCGACATAGCTCGGACCTGGTTCAGAGATGAACCCCAACTATCTGCTCCTGACCTCACCTGGGAAGATTTTAAGAGACTATTCAAGGAGAAATTTTATCCCGAAGTGGCTCGGGAAGCTCTCGAAAGCCAATTCGAGAGACTGGAGCAAGGTAACCTGACTGTTGATGAGTATACTGCTGAATTTAGCAGGTTAAGCCACTTTGCGGAGTACATGGTCCGTACCCCGGAAGACAGAGCCCGTAGATTCAAGAAGGGGCTGTCTCCGGATATTCGCCTTGCTGTCACCACCAGCCGAGCCCGCACCTATGAGGAAATCTTGAACGTGGCACAAGGCGTTGAGAGAGACATGGGGCATAAACTAAAGCGAGAGAGAGATACCGGAAATGCGGGACCCAACAAACGCCATTTTCAACAACAACAACAGCAGAGGTCCCCGCAGCAAACCCAGCGTCCTCTCCCTCAAGCTACAGCACCCAAACACCAAGCTCAAGGACAGAATCAACGAGTTCCCACTTGTGGCTTTTATAAAAAACAAGGTCACACCTGGCAAGTTTGTAGGAAGAGACTAGGTGCCTGTCTGTATTGTGGATCAACAGCACATCGAGTGAGGGACTGTGCCGCTGCTCCAGGACGCGGACAAGCTTACGTGATGACCGTGGAGAACGCGCAGACCTTGGGAGCAGCCAATGCGCGTAAGTGATTCGTAGATACCTTTTCCTAGTATTGTTTTCGTGCCTGTTGGTTCGTGACCTCAGTCCCAACCTAGTAATTTTAAACTTGCTAAATAACCTAGTATGCTTTTTAATTTTGATAACTGTAGAGTTTTTAGAAGCTTTTGCTATTGTGCTTATATGTGTCTTGTGAACTTCAATAAATTTGCACCTCCTTTTCATCATCATCTGGCACACTTAATTTTGCTGAACTTGACTTATGCTGCTATTTTATAGCCTAGTTTTGCAAGCCTGCCCTTTATCGGGCTTGTTCATGACACATGTATTATTGAGGCCTGATCAACCCCACTAATACAAGTGTCTACTCAGAATTAGTGTACTACGGTCTGATCAACCTTAGTGCATTTTGATTCGCACTTCGCACGACTATTTTACGTGGATTGAGATATATAGTTGACTAGTATACTTGCCCCTAAATACATCGTATCAGTTACATAACTGTACTAATACGAGCATGCGAATAAATGATTACCAGAATAGAATCTTAATCCATAACCGCCTGACCATTCCCATTAGAATTCTTTAAACGCCTTGATCCCTATACCTCTGTTCTACCACCTCGCCCTTAAACTCTTTATTATTGATCCTCACCTTCCCTTACTTCGGAAGGACAGAATCCTGTGTTTGGTATAAGTTTGATTTATAGTGCTAGATGATAACCCTTTATGACTAAGGCAATACCCTAGGTGATGTATTCTGTGTTGCAGACTTAAAGATTCAATACCATGATTTATTAAGTTGGACCTAGCTTTACTAGTTGTACAGCCTTAGAGGATATATGGGTAAAATTATAAGTTGGGTAGCGACCGCAATGTTCACCTGAGAGAAAACCGTTGGACTGTAATCAAGTGAGATTGGACAGAGAGAACCCTGCCATATTTTTAAATTTCGAGGACGAAATTTTATAAGTTGGGTAGATTGTAAGCCCCTGATTTTTCAAGAATATTAAAATTGGAATTTTTCACAATTTTCTGGAATTTTCTGAGAATTTTCTGTAATTAAAATCAGAGTTTTAAATTATTAAATGATTTTTATTTGTTAATAAATAACATTAAAATATTATGAAAATAATATTTTTGGGTGTAAAATGAAAAACTGGACTTAGGACAATTTTTCTGAAATTTATTGGACCTCGGACCTATTTTTAAATGCCTAAAAACTATTTATTTATTTAATTAATTAATAATTATTAATTATTATTATTATTATTATTATTATTATTATTATTATTATTATTATTATTATTATTATTATTATTATTATTATTATTATTATTCTTTTCTCCGGCCCAGTCCGGCCCAGCCCGGCCCGCGGCCCAAACCCATTAGGCCCAGCCCCCTAACGGGTCGGGTCGGGTCCACCTGAACTCGACCCGCCCGGATCTGTTCCCGCAGACCCGTTCCCCGCTCCGCTCCCAGCGCCGCCGACCGCGGCCACCGTGCCACGCAGCCACCGCCTCCGCGCTGCCCGCGGCCACGCGCCCTCGCCCCCGCGCTGGCCGCCGCCTCCCTCGGCCCCTAACGCCACCGCCTCCTCCCTATATATAATCTCTCCCTCCTCCTCGTCAGCCTCCGTACACCGCCTAGCACCCACCGGAACCCCCGCCGCCGCGCCTGAGCTCCTCCTCCCTCGCCGTGCTCCGCCGACGACCGCCACCAGCCTTCTCCCCTCTCCTCCTCCTTTCCTCCGCCCCGACAGAACCTCCCAGCAGTCAGCAGCGGCCGCCCCGACAGCCTCCGGCCGCCGTGCCCGCGCCGCCGCCTCCGCCAGCAACTCCGGCGTCGCCCTCGACCGCCTCCGGCCTTCCCCGCCGCCCAAGCCGCCGTATCCCCGGCCAATTTTCCCTGAACCCTAACCCTAATTCGGTTTCCCTGTGTCCGACACGAGTCGGACACGTGTCGGACACGGTTCGAACCCGGTTTTTGGGTCCCCTTCAGGTGCGTGTATCTTTTTGCTCGTAACTCCGTTTTTGATTATGCAAATTGCGTTGTGAAGCCTGTATGACCCTCTCGGAGTCCGGACAAACTGTTCGGGGCATCGCGTCCTGTGGTGATCGCACACCGCGATCCAAAAACAGGAAAAACCAGACCCTGTTTCACCCCGGAACTGAGTCCGCCCCGCCAAACGGGACGACTTGGTCATGTGCGGTCTTCACAGATACGTACGCATCGTCGATACGGACGTGCAAGTTTTCGTGGAAGCTGATTCGGGTGTGCGTGTACACCGAAATCAACGCGTATCCGCGGACATCGCCCCGTATCCGCCTTTTCTACAATTTGCCCTAACTTCTTGTACACTCGTCAGATCGAGACGAAACTTGTGCCATCGGACTCGTAGCGATACGCTGGTCCTGTGGGTCAAGTTTGGTTCGATTCTGAGAACGTTGACGAAATCGCGTGTCGTGGGCCCCACAGGCCCCGCTCGACGGGCGATTTTGTGTTCGCCTCATCGGAATCCAAATCTGGAAGTTCCGTTGGGTTCGTATCAGCGTTCCTGACCTGTTGACACTAAGTTTGGTGAATTTGGAGACCGTTGACCCGGACACGTTTTTCGGTGCAAAGCGGGCCCACCAGCGGACCCCGTTTTGACCCGAAACTGCCGTTTTTGCCCTTGTCTCCAAATTGGACCCAAGGACAGTCATTTCTAGCTATTTGACATCTTCTGAGCGTGATGGTAATGTTTATTTCAGCATCCGGACTCATCTCTGGAAATTTTCCCGAGAGACAAAACTGTAATCGGATCCAAACAACAGGCAAGTACATGCACTTCAAGTTTAACCTTTATATTGTGATAAATAAATTCCCTGCTTTATTAGTACCATTGATGATTATATGTAGAGTTAGAACACTGGATTTTATGTCTTGAATAATTCATGTCTTGCTTTTCGTGTCGGGCGGGAGAATACTAGGAGGCATGTAGTTTACCCTTTCCCCCTGTAGTCATTGTGTGCCAGCTGTTGGTACGCGATGGTACCATCAGCCTTATACTTGATTATTCCCGTAGTCATTGTGTACTAGTCGTCTATGACGGCCCTATTAGCCTTATAAACCCCTACATGCCAACTAGGTATTCTAAATATACAAGTTCACGCACATAAGTTCCTGTCTTGTTACAGTTATATTTTTTGTCACATTTTATTCCTGTTTTACTCGAATTTCTGGTTTATAGCAATCAATCATATTTTACTTCTAGTCTTGTTTTATAACATTATTTCTCAGTTAATTTCACTACTTACTTACACATTTCTCAACATAATGCTTAGTCAGTTATTTTCTACCTGTCACAAATATTTAGTTTAAATCTTGTTGTGCATTGTGTACTTTGCTCCTTTCCTGACTGGATCCGTTGTTTAGGCGATGACAAGAACCTTGCCCCCACCTATTATGGACCCTCTGAGACAGCAGGTGATACAGTTGCAGAGCCGGTTCCCACCCAGGAGACTACCCCTGCAGAGTAGTTAGCCTTAGTTATTTATTTCCTTTCATCTTAGTAATCGGGTTTGTCCCCGATATAATCTATGGTTCTGTAATAAACTCTGGATCTGATTATCATATTCTGGTTATAAAAGCTTAGCATTCTTTTCCTGCTATTTTTCTTTGCCTATTTAATTATTGTGAATGAGCTAGATTTATCACCTGTGATCATGCCCTAGACAACGTACTACCGCCGACACTGCGGCATAGGCTGGACGTGCCCACGCACTCGTGCCCGAATTTTCGGGTGCGGGTCGTGACATCAAGCCCCGTGGTATTCTTATATTGTATTTATTGTGTTGTACTTTTCCATTTGAGTTTGTAGTGGATTTGTTTCCATCCAACTAGTATCTTTAGATACTTTGTATTGAGATCTAGATTTATAGATATTTGTTATTTATTTATATTTGATTTTTGTGGATGAGATTTAGATTATACCCTGTGACTTATGATAGATTTATACCACTTGTGGATTTGATATTCATATTACAGCGTACGTGTGGATTTTGGTTTCCATATATTGGAGTTGCCATATCTATACGGCTGGCATGCTTACGTGTCCTAGTCCTACGTATTTTGGGACTGGGGCGTGAAAAAAATGGTCATTCTCATATTTCCTCTGCCCTGTTTTTCTTTACCCCCACCATATCTTACCACGTCCACATTGTGGTGCCCCGTTCCCCCTATTCGGGGAGCGCGGCTAAGAAATACTAAGACGGTATCGTTCGATCGGGATAGATTGAATTAAGAACTCGTCCTCGTTATGGATTTGTTTCTTCGGAATCGATTCCCATATTCAGTGGACCGTGCCCCAAGGATCGACTTAGCGGCAGAGTCAGGAGGGACCTCTCCGCTGCATTCTTTTGTTGCCTAGTTTTCGCTGTCGCTTGTTGCTTTCGTGCCTTGAGTTGGATTTCGGATTTGTTTGGGTTTTCTTGAACGGTTTCGATGGATTTCATTGCTTTCGTTCTTAGGACTGCACTTAAATTCCGATAATGGAAAGAGAGGAAGAAGTACTGATCAGCTGTTCGTGTCAATACAGGTGATCCAGCACTAGGCGTCGCTCAAGCGGACTCCTAAATCACTTCCTTCCTTCCTCCTTCCAACCACTAAAAGTGAGTGGCTACCAACCCGATTAGCTAGCCCTTCTTGCTAGTCTTCACATCTAATTCTTGTGTTCGTGCTTGCCCCGATCAAACGATACCAAGTAATAACTAAAAGATATCAAGATAAGGGAAATAGACTTGGATCTGTATGCTTGTCATTAAAACGTGTGAACGGTTACCTACTACATGCTTGCCTATTCAAAATGTTTACCATATGCATATATACAAGTTAGAATGCTTACTTCTTCTTCTATAAATATGCTTTATGTAGAACACCCTTGCCATGCATCAATTATTCAGGGAGACTATGCAAAATACATCACACAATGCTATGTATCCCCTGATTTCAATGCCTCAGCTACATAAATGCAAACTTAACACAAACGCCGTTGATCACGGACAACTTGTGCACAAGGCCCCTCGGTTCCTGCGGACGGTCGCTGGGGCACTGGCACCGATCCGATCCGGACGGAACCTCAAGATTAGTCTCTCCCATAGGCGAGATGGCGTGCAGCGATACATGTGCCTCCGTCACCTTAGCCTGAGACTAAGACCGTCCATTATGGCATCAAAGCCAGTGATCCCCTCGTATATTTAAACCTGTTGCTACTAACTTGTGTCTTCTTGACAGGGAAGGCAAGGTAAGTATTGTGCAGGTGGTTCAGACGGACATGTAAATATCACCGAACGGTGACGGGTTATTTCAATAATTCTATATCTATGTCTTGTTATAAAATGAACTAAGGCAAGATAGAAACCCACAAGAAATATGCATGCTTCATAAAAAAAAAAACAACGTGTTGATTGGTATAGTTGGGATAGCTTGCCTTCACCAGTACGTTTCGATGTACTGACCCTCGTTGAAACAGGTTCCCCGCGCTAGGAAGAACCGAGCGAGGAGCAGGAGACAAACCCCCAATCCAGTCCAGCTGTAGGCACGCCTCGACCGTGCCACCTTAGAAGCATTTTGAAGAAGAAACATTTTGAAGAAGAAGCCTTTTGCAGAAGAAGCTAGCCACCCAAGCAATCATGCAGCTTCGTGGCAAGGCAGTCGTTCCGTCCCAAGGTCTTATATTTTGAGTTTAGTAAGGGATGTAATGTACAGGACTGCTATCTCATTTTGTGTCAACACTTTTGTAAGCCCATAGAGGCAATCTATATGACTCAGTTCAGGGAGTTTGTAATAGATGTTCATATTATCAATAAAAGAGAACTTTTTCATGTTTCAATCTGTGTTCAATTATCTGCGTACTCTGAATATGTGCTCGCTATGCGAAACAAAAATACTTAGCCTTGTGCGGTGCGCAACCTAGGCCCGCACGGCGGTCACGCCCGGGGGACGACTATCGATTCCACGGAATCGGGGCGTGACACACATTACCTCTGAGTAAGATATTTTCAGAACTTTTCCATGTCCACATTACCTCTGAGTGAAGTTCTTCTCTTTGACTTCCTACTATCACGTCCGCATAACCCCAGATAGTGCTAGTCGTTTCAGCTTATTATCTGTACTTAAAATACGCCATGGATAATAAGTCCACAACCCAGATAAACAAATCAACTCTTGGTTCTTCATCCCTAGCAAGTGCCTATGTGTAATATTTTCTCCTTTGTTACAAATTCTTGTAAAGAGCCATCATCCGTATCCAAGAGTCCCGGGTACACAATGGATGATGGATCCTTAAAATCCCTCCAGCGGAGCAATCATTAGGTCTACTTGCACACTCCTACAATGACTATTCAAACCAGTCTCATTAGACGCTAGCCATGTTCATATTACCTCTGAGATATCGTCCCATCAATTTCCTCAGCGGAATAATCCTTTGGTCTATCTTCATGTTGGGATAGACCACACTCAATGAATCACTCCTCAATGAGTTTTTCAAACACTAGTTCATGTTCATATTACCTCTGAACTGCTATCATAATATTTCTCTCGGGCTGAGTTTGTCATGTTCATATTACCTCTGGACAAACCCTCCGAGTTTTGGCTATCGATTATCATGTCCATATTACCTCTGATATCGGTTGTCATCTCAACTTAGCACCCGTACTTAACTCTAAGTACGCTAGTGGTGTTAGGTCCACGAAAACTGCCACGTCCATATTACCTCTGGCAGGGCTTGTCTTAAACTTATTACTTGCACTCACGTGCACAAGAAGTAATAGGTCCACCAAAAATCCCCCGGTGGGATGCCAGCAATGGAAATGAATTGTTCATGTCCATATTACCTCTGAACTATCCTTATTTTCCCCAGCAAAGAGAAAGTTAGTTCATGTTCATATTACCTCTGGACTACATCTCTCCATTACTCCAACAGAGTCATATTTTACCGCGGCTATATTACATCTGGCAGGATTTATCTTAAACCTATTACTTGCACTCTCGTGCACAAGAAGTAATGGGTCCATAAAAAATCCCCTAACATGATGTCTTTACTAGCCCCAAAACCTGTCACATCCATATTTCCTCTGATTGGGCTTGTTTTCGAACTTATTATTTGCACTTAACGTGCACAATAAATAATAGGTCCACCAAAAAATCCCCTAATAGGATGTCCTCAACAAACACGGTATTGTACTACGTACATATTACCTCTGGTACGATGTCCAAAACTCGCACAAACAATCATAAAGAAATGGAGGGCCCTTATATGATTGCAAATGGCGCTCACAAATTAGCCAAACCTAATGGAAATTTGGTAATGGCTCCTATCAACGGCAATTCCTGAAGAAGAACTATACTTGATCTCCTTTGCTTAACGGAGTATGATGAAGATCTTATTCTGACGATAACACGCACAAAGGTTAGCTGGATCATATTCTATCATATTCATATGACCTCTTAATGGATATGCTTAACTAATTTGTAAACCTATCATGTTCATATTACCTCTGATAGTGTTTAGTATACAAATTTAGTTGGATTATATTCTATCAGGTTCATATTACTTCTGGATAGATTTACATTCAGTAAAACCTTAACGAAAGTATATCATATTCATGATACCTCTGATATCAGTTTCATCTTAGCCTATCATATTCTAAAGTGATGGGTCCACAAAGTCAGAAAATATATCTTTATTATCTCTGAGAAATTACAGGAGAAACAAAAAAAAGTACATTATTGGGGAGGATCAGTTAAATCGTGAATCTATCGCGCCAAAGCAGCCATCCTCTCATTCAGGGAGTTCAAGATATTAGCACGAGCCCGCTCCAGCCTTGCTTCATCATCACTCAAGAAAGATAGTTCGGACAAAGAATTAACAAAACTTGCGTGGATGAAACTCGCATGTGTCAAGTTCTGCTGAGCTGTCTTCACTTGGCCCTCAAATACATCATGAACTGCCGATGCCTTGAGAAGCCTCTCCCTTGTCTGGGCAAATTCAGCCTCCAATTCTTGAATCCTCTCTTCATATCCTTCACATTCAGTGCAGCACTTGGCCAGCTGAGGGATACTCTCCACCAATACTGCTTGTTCCTTATCCATCTCTTGCTGTTGTTCCTAGATGGATTTGTTTAGAGATTCTATCTACTGAGCAAGTTCCGCAGTTAGAGAGTCATACTCAGCTTGAACCAGGTTATCGATGCCGCCTCAGAATAGTTGCAAATATTCGTTAATGGGTTGTTCTAAACCATTAACTATTTGCTCTAGCGCATCAGCTCTTTCAGCGTCACTGAAATTTCTAATCTGCACTATAGGGAGATTGGAGGACATCTTCAGAGCATCAAAGCTTAGGTTCTTCTCCAGCACCATCGATATCAATTCTTTCAAAGGGAGGTAGAATATGCTAGTGTATTGATCCACTAGCATAACAAAGCTCGAATGGACGCTGGGAGTGGCCGCAATATCGGTGAGCCTCCTTTCCGGAATAACTGCAGAGGATGTCACCACAGTCGTTGCTTCAACAGATATCGCAACAAAGGAAGAGACACCAACAAAAGTTGAAGTTGCTGGTATACTCGACGAAGGAGGCATGGACGTGATGGTGGGTTCATCCTCCTCTGATGTTATCTGAACTGCCACTGGCGGGATGGCACCTGAGAATATTGCGGATGAAAGATCGGCAGCTTCAAAGCATGCTTCCTCGACGCCGAGAACCGCTGTTTCACTAACTGGATCCGCAACAAAGTCAGAAGTTGTGTCAACTCCGCCCTCCCTAGAGATGTCTTTGCCTGAAAAGAAGACAAAATAAAGTTAATATCAATTTGATGTTAATTTTTCCTGAAAGAAGCGTAAAGACAACATTTACCCATGGCCTATGGTATGTATGTTGCGTCTGCAACTTGTATAGCTAAATTATTTCTTAATGATGCTAAACAAGCTGTCATACCTGGAGAAGAGGGTGCACCAACTAACGTTTGAGGGAAGTCATCCCAGTCATCACCCAGATCCACTCAAGGTTCATCGGGTGAAATCTCGTAGGAAATACTTACAGACGAAGGAGGGATTATTCCCATTATTTGTCTGGATAAAGGTATTTTGATTCTTAATATGCTCGGTCTTGAAGGCGATTTCGAAACACTACCAGTAGCGGTAGTAGCGACAGCAGTCGCGGGCAAAGAATCTCCAGCACCGACAGCTGGGACTGTGGAGGTTCCCCCTCTAAAAGGCGAAGGACCCCTGATCAAAGAATCATCCCCAACAGGGGAAACAATGGGCTCACTCCTGGAAGAGGCCCCCCTGGAGGAAGTCTTTTTAGGACCTCCGGTAGTCAGCTTCTTCTTGCGGGGGGAAGGCTCTTTCAGAGTGGAAGCCTTTCGTTTATTGGAGATTATGAGAGGCTCTGCTGGCAGAGCTATTATGCCTCTCGGTACAATCAACAAATAGTCGTCTGCACCGGTGGTTTCATCACCTTCATCCGAGGAAACAGACGGTATATCCTCTCTCCCAGTGGACCTATGGGAGGGCATCCTGAAACTTCTATGTACATCGAAATCACGATGGATGGTATTGATGGACGCGTAAAACTGCGCGTACGAGTGAAGAATGCGCAACTTTATGGAGACAGAAGTCGCAGGCACAGCAAAGATTGTACTAGTACAACCCATGATAAAATATCGCCATCCTCTGGCTCCATCAATAAGTCCACCTTTGGACTTGAAGCTGGTGATAGGATTCCCCACGTGCAACTGGTCGTACCCAAATTGCCTGACGAACCGGCTGGGCAGATAAGGCTCCAAATAGCAGTGGTCCTCACTTCTATACAGCAGATAAGAAGGTCTAATGCAGACCAACCAGTAAAAGACTTCAGGAGAAAGAATAGTCTTCCCCTGACCTGCATCCTGAAGTTTCGTCCCCTGTTGATTGATATGTACAGGGGGGACGATGCAGTAGAACTTCCAACTATGGGCAAAATTTAGTGCTAGCCGACAGTCTATGATGCTAGTCACATTCCAAGAAGAATTCCTGTAATTCAACATGAAGTTATTGCCCGAACCACTAGCCGATCCGGGAGACATCACTTTGGTGTTGTGATGGATTAACTATCCCATCAGATATAAGAATGGCAATTCCACTCTAGGAAATCCTTCATGCTGTGTATCATCAGCCAGCAGTCCCTCAGTAATGGCCCTTAGGCTAGCTTGAATTCTGCACACTATGGCAGGGAGCAGGCCCAATCTTGCTCCAAACACCAAACACACTACGGGCCATAAGGTGTTGCGATGAATACGATCCGCAAACGCAATACCAGGAACCACCCATCGGCGCAGCCAAACAGAAAGGAAGCCATCCAGTTGAGCTTCTCTTGACAGAGGCTTTCGGCAATGCCTCATATAACTGTAGGCTTTGGTTCCTGCAGGATAACCCCCTATCTCTTCGTTGAGAACATAGTCTTGAGCCCCTGTATATTCAATGAGATCATCGACTGTGTTGGCACTAAGCATGCTCAGAAGGTTCAAGGGTTTATCTCTGCTATCTACAACCTTATCCTGCTTGGCATTTCTGGCCTGATGGAAGAAGAGGTAGGATGCCTATTTGTTGATGTGGGCCAAATCAGAGGGCTCTTTGTAGAAGGTGGTGCATGTAAGATAGTGGCTCATCAGCTCCTGGTATACTGCCACTGCCCGAGGGTTTGTATCCCTCAGCTCCCTGTTTGTGGGAACATACTCTTCATAAGGAGTGTCTCCCATTGGCAGCTTTGAAATATCTGCCATCTCATGAAGGGCTAAGCCCAACTCACCTAGCGGAGTGGCGAAAGTCCCAGTGAGCGAGTTATATCGCTCCATCAAAGCTAAGAACAAGTTAGGGTTGAGAGGCAACCCAACACTAGTGGCACTCACAGCCGCAAATAAACCAATACTCTCCAGCTCCGTCTAGAAGTGCTTCAGGGCCCAGGCAGTTAAACTGGCCCATCGAAGATTCTGGGAGCTAATCCATCCACTGGTGCGAGGGTTAACCTTGGGGTATACTCTTCCCTGCCCCATAAAGTCATTACAAAAAGTCGCTATTTGAATCGGCTGGATCAGTGAAGTGTCTTCACTCGGGACGCTGCCCGACAGTAAACCTCTGAAAGGCATGACATGGCCTGAAGGAATGCTCACAAAGGACCCTCGGTTTAATCCTTTTTTCTAAAAGATCTTGCCCGGCTGGCCGTGAAGATCGGGAGTCAAAGTCCAAACCATCTTTCTGCGATGGGTGGCATGGAAGAATGCTGAGATAGGGTAATCTCTAGGCATCCTTGGCAGATACATGACCGTGCCCTCAGCAGAAAACACCCAATCTTCCTTCTTAGGCTTAGTCTGGGATTGTTTATCGATAACATCCCCAAATAAGAAACCTGGTTTCTTATATTCAGTGCCGTCTATATACGTCAGGGGCCCCCCTCTGATCATACTCAGCAACATTCGTTCTCCTTGGGATGAGATCAAAGTTTCCCTTTTTTGAGGATACTCAGTTCCAGAGATAGGGAATGTCACATTGGACAAGTCCTCTAGATAATTAGAATTCAGCATCCCAGCAGCAGAGCCCATCACTTCAGCCAAAGGAGGGATCTGTAGGTCCACTGCAAGAAGCAAGAAAACAAGTCAGTTTTACGCTAGACGCTACACTCTTGCAGTATACGCCAAGGTCTAACAGTCTGAGCTTTTACGCCAGACTGTAAAAATTTGACTTTTTACGCTGGAATTTACTTCCAGTGCATAAAAACTCAAAATTGGCAGTATACGCCAAAACTTGACAGTCTGAGTTTTTACGCCAAACTG
Source organism: Iris macrosiphon (assembly GCA_036927795.1). Lineage (NCBI taxonomy): Eukaryota > Viridiplantae > Streptophyta > Magnoliopsida > Asparagales > Iridaceae > Iris > Iris macrosiphon. Next base: position 33,013 of record JAYESA010001148.1, on the reverse strand, counting down.
CAAAAAATTAACTTTTTTTTCGCTGGAATTTATATCTAGCGCGTAAAACTCAAAATTTGCAGTATACGCCAAATTTTGACAGTCTGAGTTTTTATGCCAGACTGTAAAAATATGGAGTTTTACGCTGACACATTAGAAATATGGGCGTATTGTTGTGCATACATGTACAACGTGTGCGGAAGGTCCTCTACTCCTCTCAAAGTCTTTACCTGTGATGCCCGGAGCGCATCTCGACGGTGGAGCACTTCGTTCAGAACGAGGCTCGCCCAGCCTAATGGGGGTTGCTCGTGCTTGAGCAGAGGAGCGAGATATGGAAGTGGCTTTCTTCCCCTTAGAGACGGAGGCCTGTTTTGGTGCCATAGCGAAACTCAGAGTTCTCAGAAAAGAGACGAAGATGAAGAGTTCTCAGAAAGAAAGGGTTTTACAGAAACAGATGAAGGGTTTTTTCTCTCAAGACCTTAGGCTATTTATAGAGTTCAGATAACTCTTCGAATCCCTAACCAAATCCAATTTTTAATAGTCAGTTATGATTTGGGACCATGTCAGCATATCATTTGAAAAGAAAGACGGACAGTCATACTGCATAAAGGATCCAGATTTTACGTGCAGAGCAAGGATCTATGGTTTTACGCTCAGAAGCTTTTACGCTCAGAAGCTACAAATCTACGGTTTTACGCTCAGAAGCTTTTTCTACGCTCAGAAGCTACAGATGGCCAATTATAAGGGTTTACGCAGAAAATGCTCCTTTTTGGCTACAAAACATTCCAAGTGCCTAAAACACACAGATGTCAGCATTGAAGATGACTCTTCTTCTTGGTCCATTGGAAGTTCATTCGAAGCCTAGCCAGAATTCTTAACATCTAAGTTCAAGTATGGCCTGTTCGGCAGACATTCCTTGTCCTGTTTCGGGGAATTTTTAGGAAACCATTCTTGAAGATGATATTCTAAACAGAAATTCTTCGTATCAGAGAAGTGACAGTTCAGAATTCTATGCGACTCCTCGTCCAAAAATAGCATGACAGTTGGATCTTTAAGACAACTTAATGCTAAAGAGCTTTTTACGCATTTTCCATTACGCATAAAAGTCGGGACGTGACCGGATAAGCGTTTACCAGAGTCAGCGTAAAATTACTCAGACGTGTCAAAGCTGCACATTATCAACAAATATGGCAAATCAGCAATGCATAAAAGAAGACAAGTTTATTAATCATGATTACATATGATGGAAATCCAGTTTACAAAGGATTTTTCATTTTCATGATTACATATGATGGAAATTCTTTTTTACAAAGGATTATTCATTAACACTCAAGATCAGGATGGGAATCTATTGCGCCAGGTTCTCATTTGATGGAGATCTTTTTCTTCTTCTACGATACTTCATCGGCTTCCTGGACCGATGAACAAGAAAATAGTTAATGGCAGGAGGATACAGAACTGGGCCTGTTTAAATTATTCAAGCCCCCTCCATACACCATGGCGGCCATGCCCTAGAATTGTGTTAGGGATTTAGACCCAACACAATACTGGAAGACAAGGCCAAACTGCCAACCTGCGTCCAGCTTCATAATATGAGAAAATACAGCTAGCAAGCTGTGTGGTCCGATGAGACCTTTCCTATCTCCTGGACGAATTGCCATATAAAATTACTGATTATCCCGAGCAAAGGAAGCTATGATATCCTTCCATGATCCATCGTTGCAGAGGACATTTGCTCCAAGACGCCTCCTTTTACGGCTCCTTACATGCTGGAAGAACATAATCTTCTTCTTCCTCAGGACAGCCCAATGAATCTCGGCAACCATCTTTTTTTTGGTGAAGGAAGTATGGAAAAACAGGTTCACTCGCTTGCCTTTATATAGACAGAAGAGAACATACCCAATCCCAACAACTTCTTAAATATCGCCGGGAAATTAGCCTCGAAGAATGAGTCAAATTTGACCACTTCATGCTTCATTCAAAGTATTTCAAATTACAATGAATTTGAAAACTTTGAAGGGGGTCTTGTAGAAGCATGAAAAATATGCTAGAGAATTATATGCGTAAAAATTCCAACATATATGAAGCACGCGTAAAACAGAGCTTCAGCGCTGTGTGGCGTAAAAATATGACTTCAGAGCTGCCCGCGTAAAGCAGCGCTTCAAGGCTATTTTGGCGTAAAAGGTTGCTATGCCTCCCTACATCGTAAAATACGTTTGTCTTTAATGCAAACGTAAAGTCATACGAGGAACTCTTCGTATTCCTCGAATGAATCTGTCAGACAATTTTAAACACCCTGATTTTCAGAATAATTTTAAAATATTTTCCCCCTAATTTTTCGGTATTTTTCTGGAAGACGAACCAAGGTAATTGTGAGTTAAGGATTTTTAAATATAGTTTATTGGTGTTAAAATATTATGGAAATAATATTTTATGGTGCAAAATGGAAAATCGGACATGGGGTATTTTTCGGTGAATTTATTGGACTACGGAAACGCGTTTAAGGTCCTAAAAACTATGGGAATAATTAAACCGAGCCAAATCCAAATTAATCTGAACCGAACCCCAATCTGGCTGAACCAATCGCATATTGGGTCGGGTCAGATTCGAGCCAAACCCGACCCGGACCCGAAAACCAATTGGAACCCTAGCCTCCGCCGGATTTACTGTGCACAGCCTATAAATTCTCACCTCGACATCCGTGCCCAGCCCTTGGAAAACCCTAGCCGCCGCGCCGTCATCTTCCCCCAACTCGTCGCTGCCGGAACCCTAGACAACCCCTCGATGACTCCTCCTTCTTCCCACATGCACAGCCGCCGAGTCCGACCCCGACTTCCCCCTCAACACCCCGTCGCAGTACCCTGATTGCCGCCGCCCGCTGCACATCCCCCAACTCCGCCGACAGAACCCAGAACTCTCGACGACTCCGCCAGGCTGTCGACCTCCTTCCCAGATCTCCCTCCCCCGCATCTTACTCCTCCTCCACCACTCACCGGCGACGATCTCCCCATGACCTAGACCCTGACTCCCCTGTGTTCGACCCCGCCGCTAGGCCGTTCGACGTCGACATCCACCGCCGCTTGACTCCTCGAGCCTGGCCGACCCAGCACCGGCCTCATCCGCCGTGTCCACCGACCACAACGACTCAGCCAGGACACAGGTCGAGTCGGACACAGCGAACAGTACCCTCGGACACGTGGAATTCAGCGTTCACGGAGCCCTGTTCAGGTACCGTTTTCTCCCTCCTCGTAACTCCGTTTTCAATTCCGTCAGTTGCTACGCATAGACTGTGTAACCGTCTCGGTGCCCGTGCAACCCCCTCGGTGTATCGCGTCCTGTGGTGATCGCAAGCCGCGATCCAAAAACAGGAAAACTAACGCCCTGTTTTACCCCGGAACTGAGTGCGCCCCACCAAACGGGACGACTTGGTCGCACGCGGTCTTTACCGAAATGTGCATGACGTTGATACAGTCGTGTAGGATTTTGCAGAAGTCGATTCGGATGTGCGTGCACACCAAAATCAACGCGTATCCGCCGACAACGCCCCGTATCCGTCCATGCTGGAATACGCTGTAACTTTGTGTACACACGTCAGATCGAGACAAAACTTATGCCATCGAACTCGTAGCAATACGCTGGTCCTGTGACCCAAGTTTGGTCCAATTCTGAGAACGTTGACAAAATCGCGTATCGTGGGCCCCACAGGCTCCACTTGACGGACGATTTTGAGATCGGCTCATCGGAATATAATTCTGGAAGTTCCATTGGGTTCGTATCATCGTTCCTGACTTATAAACACTGAGTTTGAGGAATTTGGAGACCTTTGACCCTGACCCGCTTTTCGGTGCAAAGTGGCCCACATATGGACCCTGCTTTGGCCCGGAAATGTCTTTTTTGCCCTTGTGTCCAAATTGGACTTAAGGACAGGCGTTTCTAGCTATTTAATATTTTCTGAGACTGTTGGTGATGTTTATTATAGCTTTTAGAGTAGTACCTACAGGATCCACTGATACAGGAACAACTGTTGGTATTCAAACCCCAGGCAAGTGTACCTTGCCAAATCTTGCAGTTCTTGTTATTTATTTTCTTGACTTATATTTATATATACATTGTTGTGCATGCTTATACTAGGACCGTGTGACATACTTATCGTCCGATTATTAGTCGGGTGCCAATACTGTACGCGGTGTTGGGTACTGTCATCTAGAGATGGACATTCGTGACACTTTACATTCTCGTACTTGTCTTACCAAGTACACTTTGACCCAGGACACTTGACACTCCTCATGAGACAGGATCTTCCCGAGATATTCGTGGTGATTCTGTATAGGATACAGGACTTGACAGAGATACTATATTCTTAGATACATTATGACTTGTTGCATTAGCTATGATCCCGCTTGACATGGACATGAGACGTTATGGTCATGATATGCGTGGTTACATTGGGTGGGGAGAGACACACAGGCTACAGGCTGTTTTATATATATATCTTCTATTATTGAGAGGTCATAGACTCTCGGAGCATAGCTAGACCCACTACCGGTTATTACCGCTACCGGCTCCCCGATACAGAGCTTGTAGTGGCTCAGCCTGAGTACTCGTGATGCTCTCACTTGCATTTTCACTTAGATGGTTACATACTTACCCCATTTATCTTATTTACTATTACACTATATTTTGGCATGTCGATTTCTGTACCTTGTTATGTCCCCTGAGGACCTGGATACCGGATTATTTCTCCAGGATTTGAGGACGAGATCTATCCCGAGGTATACGGGACAGCAGCAGGAGCTGATCCAGGAGCTGTACAGCCATCCGAGGACGAGGTGTTAGCCGAAGACTTTTCCTGAGCATCCATGTTTCATGCTCAGTATTTATTTATTTCAGTCATCTACATTCTGGTCTGTTGAACCATTGTATCAGATATTTATCGGGTTGTTCCCCGAAGCACTTTGTTGAGACTAGCTGATGATTTACATTCGTTATTTATTCTGTGGATCATATTTTATATCTTGTGTGGATGAGATTAGTTGTGCCATGTTGTCGTAGACTTGATTTTTACAGTTTAAGTATGCCCTGATGGATCCATTAAATTGGGTTTGTCCATCGGTGCGTACTGCTGGCCATTGCCACGTGTCTAGTCCCACGGTATTTTGGGACTGGGTCGTGACACATGTGCTTCGTGTGCTCTCGCCTTCATGTGCGCGAGTTATTTATCATGTACGTAGCGTGTCGTGGTTGGATCCAGGAGTATTAGTGGGGGAGGGGAGTAGGAGTTGGTTATGTGATCAAAGCCAAACATTATTCATGTGTATGTCGGTTATGCAACTCACGCATAACAGAGTTATCGTAGATTATTCATGTGCAACCTAAGCCGATCACATAACGAACTTGTGCTCAAGGCACTTAGCTCGTATTCCTGTTTTCTCATATGCAGTTACTTCTCTACTACTTGTATTGTTCTCCACTTTACATTGCAGCTACTTTATCTGCTCCACCATGTATTTATTTTCCTGTGCATCTTGTATACTTTTCTATTGCTAGTCATATACACCTTACCATGTATTTGGAGTTGCTTTCAGAGTTATATACTTCGCTCCAGTCCTGACTGGACATATTTTTTCCAGAGGATCCTGAGGATTTTTGCCCGATATTCTACGGGCCGGGCGTCAAGGAGTGTTGTGACCCGGAGACTGAGGAGGAGCCCGTCGAGGAGACGCCGTTAGCACCCTAGTTAGCTAGGTGGGTTTTCTTGGGTTGTTCCCAGTTGATATTCTGGATGACTATATTATTATTTTGTTGCTTCTATGATGTTGTAGACTTTAGACTTGGACTGTATATTTGGATATTGTACTTACTCTCTTTGGTTCTTGTTTCTTGTTGTTGATATCTTATCGTACTTTTACTCTTCCCCTAGTTATTGTGATTGAGGCATATATATATTGCGTGGTTGCCCTCCTTTTGGAGAGGTTATATTGACAGATTATTGTGAGATAGATATTGTGACCTAGAACAGACCTTTACAGCGTTCTACCGCCGATTCTGCGGTGTAGGCTGGACGTACCCACGACTCATGTCCGATTTTTCAGGTGCGGATCGTGACACATTTTTGGTGGCGGCCCATGCATGGTCTAGTATGCAGGTCTAGTTTCTAGGTCTACCTGCTATAGGATATAGGATATAGGCTGAGAGAGAGTGTGCTCAATCACAACTAGGACCCTTCCTGATCTTTTGCTATCTTTAATTTTTCCGAAATTGTTTCTTTTGCAATATTACTGTCCTTCCTTGATGATATCGTATCTTGCACCGTTGGTGATGTGATCTCAGGTTCTGTTCTTATTGATTCCATTCCAGCCCTTGTTTTATTTGATTTTGGTACTTCCCATAGCTTTGTGTCTGTATCTTTTGCTGTTCGACACCATCTTATTGCTGAACCTTTAGCTAGACTCTGTAAGATCACGACCGGGGGTGGCATACTCCTAGTCAGTGATGTCTGCAGAGACCGGCGAGTTACCTTGGGAGGCCGAGAGTTGAGTGTGTGCCTACTCGTAATGCCACTTCCGAGCTACGACATTGTACTTGGGATGGATTGGTTGAGTATGCAATGTGCTAGTATAGATTATCGTGGAGGCAGAGTGTTGTTTAGTCTGGGTGAGCCAAAGTTTGAGTTTGCCAGAGGAGCAGCGGAGCAGAGTGAGGGAGTCTTCTGTGGAGCCCTGGTGGTAGAGCCGAGGTTGCTACATCCACTGATAGCGGAGTACATGGATGTCTTTCCGGAGGAGTTGCCAGGGTTACCTCCGGACAGAGATGTGGAGTTCTCTATAGACTTGGTGCCAGGAGCGGGGCCCGATATCCCAGCACGTCTATAGAGTCAGCAACAGTGAGCTGATAGAGTTGAAGCAGGTGGATGAGCTTCAGGACAAGGGATTTATCAGATCTAGTTCTTCTCCGTGGGGTACTCCGGTACTTTTTGTGCCAAAGAAGGATGGGTCGATACGGATGTGTATCAACTACAGGGCTTTGAACAACCTCATAATCAAGAACAAGTATCCGCTGTCGCGTATTGATGATCTTTTTGACCAGTTGAGCGGAGCAAGGATATTTTCCAGGATTGATCTAAGGACAGGCTACCATCAGGTGAAGGTCAGGAGGGAGAATATTTCGAAGACAGCTTTTCGGACCAGGTATGGACAGTATGAGTTTATGGTGATGCCGTTTGGGTTGACTAATGTCCCGACAGTGTTCATGAATCTGATGAACAAGGTATTCCATCAGCATCTGGACAGGTTTGTGGTGGTGTTTATAGATGACATCTTGGTGTATTCGAAGACCCCAGAGGAGCATGGGGAGCATATGAGGATAGTGTTGGAGACTTTCAGGAAGGAGAAGCTTTCGAAGTGTGAGTTCTTCCTTGACAAGGTTGAATTCCTTGGTCATGTGGTGAATGGAGAGGGGATCTCGGTGGATCCGAGAAAGATTATGGCAGTTGAGGCATGGAGTGCTCCGAGTTCAGTAGCCGAGGTCAGGAGTTTCCTGGGACTGGCAGGCTACTACATGAGATTTGTTCAGGATTTTTCCCGGATTGCAGAACCGTTGTCGAGGCTGACCCGGAAGGACGTGGAGTTTGTTTGGTCAGAGGAGTGCCAGATCGCCTTTGATGAGCTGAAGAGGAGGTTGACGACAGCTCCAGTGTTGACGTTGCCATCAAGATCTGGAGGATTCACTATCTATAGTGATGCATCGGGGAAGGGACTGGGTTGTGTGTTGTAGCAGAATGGGAGGGTGATTGCCTATGCTTCTAGGCAATTACGTCCTCATGAGGAGAACTACCCTACCCACGATTTGGAGTTGGCAGCGGTCATCTTTGCTATAAAGTTATGGAAACACTATTTATACGGAGAGCGTGTGGAGATCTTCACAGACCACAAGTGCTTGAAGTATGTGTTTACCCAAAAAGAGCTGAACATGAGGCAAAGGAGATGGTTGAAGTTGATGAAAGACTTCGACATATTATTGCAGTACTATCTAGGG
>JAYESA010001148.1:0-20000 GCA_036927795.1 Iris macrosiphon | reverse complement strand
TGACCGTAAAAGTCAACTGACCTAGTTTTGACCTATAGTTGACTTTTTGGACCACGGGTTGACTTTTTGACCCAAATTTTACCGTTTGACCCGTTCGACCTAGAATACCCCTATAACCTCATTTTTAGTTATTTTATACCAGTTTAACTCTTTAGAACCCTGTTTAATCTTGCTTTTTGTAATAGGTTCTTGCGACGCCAGTCCGGATCTCGATCCTCATCAGTTGCTCAGGACGTCAGGCGAGTACCTACCTCTGATAGTTTTTATTTCATGATAGCATTTATATCACCTGTTCTAGAACTATAATACTTGATTCTGACACATTGTTACACGAGCTGGTACTAGTGGATCCCGTCATGAGATGCTATCCCCCTTACCGTGTTCAGCGGGTACTCTATCACGTGTATTTCATCATATGTTTCGGGTATTAATTCTCATGTGCTATCATGTACTTCGTGTGCTCTCGCCTTCATGTTACCGAGTTATTTATCATTTACGTAGCGTGTCGTGGTTGGATCCAAGAGTATTACTGGGGGAGGGGAGTAGGAGTTGGTTATGTGATCAAAGCCAAATAGTATTCATGTGTATGTCGGTTATGCAACTCACGCATAACAGAGTTATCGTAGATTATTCATGTGCAACCTAAGCCGATCACATAACGAACTTGTGCTCAAGGCACTTAGCTAGTATTCCTGTTTTCTCACAAGTAATTACTTCTCTACTACTTGTATTATTCTCCAGTTTATATTGCAGCTGCTTTATCTGCTCCACCATGTATTTATTTTCCTGTGCATCTTGTATACTTTTCTATTGCTAGTCATATACACCTTACCATGTATTTGGAGTTGCTTTCAGAGTTATGTACTTCGCTCCAGTCCTGACTGGGCATATTTTTTTCAGAGGATCCTGAGGATTTTTGTCCGACATTCTATGGGCCGTGGGTTGAGGAGTGTTGTGACCCGGAGACTGAGGAGGAGCCCGTCGAGGAGACGCCGTTAGCACCCTAGTTAGCTAGGTGGGTTTTCCTGGGTTGTTCCCAGTTGATATTCTGGATGACTGTATTATTATTTTGTTGCTTCTGTGATGTTGTAGACTTTAGACTTGGACTGTATATTTGGATATTGTACTTGCTCTCTTTGGTTCTTGTTTCTTGTTGTTGATATCTTATCGTGCTTTTACTCTTCCCCTAGTTATTGTGATTGAGGCATATATATATTGTGTGGTTGCCCTCCTTTTGGAGAGGTTATATTGACAGATTATTGTGAGATAGATATTGTGACATAGAACGGACCTTTACAGCATTCTACCGCCGATTCTGCGGCGTAGGCTGGACGTACCCACGACTCATGCCCGATTTTTTGGGTGCGGATCATGACACATACATCTGGACGGGGTGGTTTTGTAGCCACTCATAAATCTTTTTCTGCATGCCGTCCTCGTCATCGACTATAACTCGTCCTTTATGGCTATGCCAGCGACAATTGTTCATATAGATAAGTCATCTTCGCTTAGCGGCTATCCGTGTGCGAGTTATTGCATTGCATCATGAACATCCGAAACATCTGAACGACCATGGTATAAGAACATTTGTGCATATAGAGCATATGCAACACACCTGATATTTCTTGTAACTCGTGCACCCGAAGCATAATCTCGTTCACGACACAGTGTTTGCATATGCTATGCCTCCTGAATGTTTATACATGCTCGTGCTTGAAAGTTAACTTGGTTTGCCTTGGACAGGGAAGGATAATTGGTAAGTTGGTAAGTCTCACCGTGTTTCCTCTTATATCGTACGGCGCACTACCACACGAGTTAGGATATTCAACATTGCCATGAAACTGATCCTAAGGCACAACTAGAAATACAACAAAGTAGTTGGTGCACGGAACCTATATTACGTATTTGGATTTGTCAAGCGGGCGAGTAGCCTCCCCACCAGTGCATTCAATGTACTGATAACCCACCAGATCGTTGTAGGGTGCAGAAGAACCTCGTTTGGTGTGGATGCCTCCTTCGTGCGTGCTAAGGCCAGGAGTTTACTCTGAAGCCTTGGAGCGTTGCGTGCAGAATTGAAGTACCTATACAAGACATAATATTGGAACATCATCTGAACATCGCCTGTACATCTTTTCATAAATGTAGCCACTTGGCACGCTTTTACTATTTCAGATAGAGAGAGAGAGGCTTGAACGACTTGTAATCTCGTCCAATCGCCGCCTGTAACACTTGTTTATATCAATAAAGAGTTTTACTTTAACTTGTGTTATTCAATGCTTTCGCTATTGTCGACTCAGTGAACTTGTTACCGATCGCTATTCGTTATAATTCTGCTGCACTCGGACAATCTGTGAAATCCTGTGGCTTAGACCTCTTATCGTCAGACAATGAACCACAGCTTTGCACGGGCGCAGCTCACGCTCGTGCGGCATCACGCCCGGATGGATCAAGCGATCGTTCTGCGGGAGCGCTGGCGTGGTGATTCTCGCCTAGCGGGGACGGCCGATTAGCCTGCGGGAGATCGGGGCGTGACAACAATCTCCCCTATTTTGATTAATTGACAAATTATGAATGATACTGCAAGTCTTTGATATACAAGGCTCTCCCGTAACTGTGGAGTAGTTGATATGCTGACACTACCAGAAAAAGACAAATTAGTGACGTAAAAAAATGTCGCTAAATGATCAATAAACGTCGCTAAATAATATTAGCGGCGTAATTTGTGATATTTTACTGAAGTTGCCTTTAAGCTAGTCGCTGACAGGAAAAACGTCGCCAAATGTCGCTATACCGATATTTTTTAGCGACGTAAATGCGTCGCTAGATTAGCGACGCAACGTCGCTAAATTAGCGACGTGTATTATTGTCGCTTTATATCGCATATTAGCAACGTAAGTAGCGACGTTAATAGCGACGTTACTATGATGTGGCAATACTGCCATGTCAATAAGTTATGACGAACAACGACTTTATTTAGCGACATCATTAGCGACGTTTTAGCGATGTGCGACGACGTCGCTAAACGTCGCTAAAAACGTCGCTAATGATACAGTAAAAATTTATAAAAAAAGGATACTGAATTGTTTCCAAACTATTATTCCTGCAGTTTATTAATTCACAATCTGTACAAATAGACCCGAAGCAACCCTCCGTTGAATATACTGGGTTCGTTGACCCCCTTGGGTTGAACACTCAACACCAATAAATTAACATATATTTAATATGAATAATATAATAAAATTTGAAAAAAATAAAATATTGAAATTAAAAACCGAATCAGGAGAAAATATCGTCGTAAGACAGCAAATATCCGTACAACTGAGCCTCCTAAAGAATACAACAAATTAAAAGCCTCATCCTAAAGAATACAAAAAATAATGTCTAAAACACAAACAATCAATAATAAAATGGTCCTAACTAGGACTACTGCGGATCTGCAGGAATGACCACCGACGCGCACGAAGGATAAGAACAGATCATATTGCTCCCGTAAAATCGACACCGATGTCGATGGAGAAGGCAGTGACATCGGTGGACTCTATGTAGATGTAGGCGCACCAGGAGGACGTATCCGCTCCAACTCTGCGAGTCGCTGGTTGTAAGAATCCATGGTAGATAACAGCCTCATACTGCTATGAACCATTGAATCCTGCATCATCGTCAGCCTCTCGCCCATGGATAGCTGTGATGCCTGCAGCTCCGTCACGCTGCGCTCTGTCGAGGCTCTAAGATCAGCTGTCAAATCCTGGAGCTCCATGATACTGCTCTCGAGCATATCAAATCGTGCGATGAGCGTCGCATCGTCCATCTGTGGTTGGGACCGGGGCTGCTCCTCCATCCTTCGTACCAACTCGTCACGGAGAGATGCAATCTGACTATTAACGGCCTCCTGGACTCGGGCCAACGACTGCAAGGGTTGTGGGAAATACGCACTTGTCGGGGAGGCCCTAGATGACTGCGTTGCAACCAAGATGCCATAGGATCCCGTACCGTAGTACGTACCCCTCTGGAGACCACCAGTGGCGGTCACCCACAGCTCGTCCGCCGACGGAGCTGGAGCGGGCTCCGAGAAAGTACTAGCCTCTCCAGCTGTAGGTGCACTAGCAGTCGCCCGCTCACGCAGCCTAAGATACTCGGCCTAGAAAAGTTTGGATACTCGATAATTGCCTAAGTTATATTAAAATTAACACAAAGTAAAGGAATACTTACATAGGTCTCCGAGGCCCTCTCATCAATGAGATTTTCGTCCTTTCGATGGGTGGCCAGGAAGACGGTCACCATGTTTACATCCTCACCCCTCTGTACCTGTTAAAAATATATTATTTAGTACTAAAATTAAATATTTTTTCCTACTACCATTTTATCGTACTTATATTAAAATAATATATCTTAAATAAAAACATACCAAACGACGGAAATGTTCCGTCATCGGAATCAAGGCACCACACCACTTTGCAGCATTCCGCCTAGCCGCCTTGGCCTTCTCAGACCTTTCCTTGTACCTCGGATCATCGAATCTAGCCCTCATCGTAGTCCACTGCTCAGGTGTGATCCAACCATGGTCGGTTTTCCAGCATGATCATGAGCCTTCTGGTCCTCCAGAGCATCACGGATAATCTTGGCGACAACGGCAGAAAACATCCGCTCGATCAACTCAGCCCAGTGCGGAGGATAGAAATATGTTTGCTACAATAAATAATTTAGTAAGTGAACATCACGGATAAGTTATATACTATGCATAAATTAGAGGATTTATATAATATACTTTTACCTTGAAGTGCGCAAACTAGAACGCCTTTCTCTCCTCCGGAGCTTCAGAGTAGTTGATCCAAGGGCCGCCATAGTTGTTCCTTAGAAAGAGGCCCAGGCGTCTCTGAACCAACGATGGACGATATCTATATAGAGATAATTATTTTGATAAAAAAGTCAATATATGATGAAAAAAGAAATACACGATATATATGATGCTAAACTATTTAATTGACTTACTTTGTACCGTCGGCCCAAATCTTTGTCCTCGTCTCCTCCGGAGGTGCGCATGGAGGATCTAGCTGATGCTGGGACAACGTTGGCATGACCTCCTCCACATGCACATCTGTCTCCATGGTACCGTCAGCAGGAGGAACGTTGAACAGGAAGTACTATCAGGCCTGGAACTACTCGTCCCAGGAGTGATGCCACGTAACGTCGTCGCAGTCGGAGATGTGACTGATCGATATACTGGAGTACTGGGCGACGAGGATCCAAAACCAATAGTAGGCAGTACCGGAGGAGCACTCTGTCTACCTCGGGACCTGCAGAACCCTCCACGTCGTCCTGTCATACCTGATAACAACATATGATGAATAAAGAAATACACAAATATATATACTATATTCTACAGTCAAAATGTTATGCATATCTCACAGCATTCATAGAATTGTACAGTAAATAACTAGTGGTGTCACAAGTCTAAATGGATAATACATTCTACAGTACAAAATATAATACATATATTCGTCAAAATAGTACATTCTACAGTCAAAATATAGTACATTCTACAGGTAAAATATTTTATTTTCAATTATCTTCACTTTTATCTTTTTCGCCTTCCCCGTCCTCCTCTTCCTCTTCCTCCTCCTCCTCCTCGTCTTCACTTTCATCTACTTCATCTTCGTCTTCGTCTTCCACTTCGATTAATTCTATATCTTCTACATTATTACTCGTGTAATGAGTAACTTTCGTTGAATCCACATCTACAATATTCGTTACAAGAGGTAGCATGTCCTCCTGATAAGCTATTTCGTCAATGTCAAAGGTATTTCTAACTTTAGTCTTGCATACTGCCCCCCAATCTGACCTCGCTGTCCCTCGTCTAAGATAAGTTATGAAGTACACGAGCTGAGCCTGACTTGATAGGACAAATGGTTCGTAGCCTTGATATCTACGCTTGTAGTTTAAATCCACAAGGCTATGCTTGTCAATTTTCCAACCTTGATCTTGAATCAGATTGAATCATTCACACTTGAATAGCATGATATTAGCAGGTTCTGTGCCATAATTATATGTCAACTCCATAATCTCTGGTAAGATGCCAAAGAAATCATTGCCTGGATCGACGTCTTTGTTGTTCGAAGATTTGATACACAAACAACTATTTTTCGTGGAATCAAGATCCAGAAAGCTGTCTCTGATATGAGCATTTGTTGACTTGAATCTAAACCCATTCACACAGAAACTTCGCCATATTTTAACGGCAGTAATTGGTCCCTTGGCTAGAGTTCTAATAAATTCAGCCTCGGGTGTTATTAGACGATCGACCTAAATACCAAAGTAGCGATAGTAAGTTATTTATTTTGCAAGTGCAGAAATAAAAAGTAATTACCAAGCTCCTTACATATGCTCTCAACCAAGAAGGAAAATGACATCTCATTTCTTGTTCTACTTCTTCGTCTGTTATGTAGGGTCTAACCGACCTCAACTCATCATTATATGTGCTAAAAAATATTGAAGCAACTGCTGATTAGTAGCATAATAGTAGATTATACTATTATATTGAGATGATGTAAACGTGGACGTATTAATTACTTACCCCTCCAGCTTCTCCACTTTATCCTCGTCGCAATAGAGTAATATATACAATTGAGCAGCCCTTAGCTCGTCGTCATTCAAATATCTCTTCTTCATTTTGTAACCTTCGTATCCTGAAATTCATGCTTAAATGTTGTTATTAGGTTTATTTGGGGCTATTGGAATTTTTTTAATAATTTTTAGTTAATTAAAAACTAGTAACCCTAATTTTTTAGGACTTTCAAGAATTTATTTTAGGGTTAAATATAATTATAAATATCGCAAACTTTTATTTTAGGTTCTAAATAATAAAATATATTTTCTAGAATTTTTTGGAATTTTTCTGATTATTTTTAGTATTTATTTAGAGTTAATTAGGGACAACTGAATTAAAAACTAATTTCTGAAAAAGAAAACCCAAAAAGTAATTAATTCTGCCCAGTCAGCAAATAGGGGGCCCACCTGTCAGCCTCCCGCAGGGAACAGTGCCGGGCCCGTCTGTCAGTGACCGCAGGGTGGGTGCGAGCCGAGCCGAGCTCGAGCCAAGCCGAGTCAGAGTTCGACTCGGACTCAGCTGAGCCGAGCCGCGTGGATCTGCAACCGTTCGATCTGGGCGGGGCTGCGCGGATGACTGCCATGTGGCAAGCTCCTGAGCCGCGGCTGCTCTTTCTCTCTCCTATATATATATATATTAGTTTAGTTATTTTTTAGGGTTTTTCTTCAGCCGAATTTTGGAGAATTGCCATATAGGGTTCCTTCATCTTCCAGAAGCCATTGCGCATAGCTTCGAACTCCAAACGAGGCCTAGTTTTTTGTGTTAGAACGATATTGAGGTTAGATTTCTGATTATATAATTTTTTTTACGAAATTATGATTATTAAATTCTGGAAAATTCGTAGAACACAGCATGTCCGAAAATAGACGTGTTTCAATGTTTTTGCGATTTCGGGAGAACCAGGAATCAGAATCACGAACCGTTTAAAGTTTCGGAAAGATAATGTCGAGATCATTGACATATGTTTTTCCCAGAATTTAATTCGATGTATTTTCATACTGTTAATTCTGTAGAACTTCTAGGTTAGAATTTAACCATCGGTGCACGATACGAAACTTGTATGTGCCATAATTCCCAAACGAATTTGAATTTGGATGAGCCGTAAATTCCAGCATATTTTTTACGCTGAAATCTACAAGAAATCATGCATGAAAGTCGAGTTTGTGTCGGTTGACTTTTCGGTCAA
The DNA here is from genome assembly GCA_036927795.1 of Iris macrosiphon. Classification (NCBI taxonomy): domain Eukaryota; kingdom Viridiplantae; phylum Streptophyta; class Magnoliopsida; order Asparagales; family Iridaceae; genus Iris; species Iris macrosiphon. The sequence continues at coordinate 12,210 of JAYESA010001148.1, read as the reverse complement.
CAGATCGCCTCGATTTGCGTGCCATGAGTCTCGAGTCGATAAAATTCAGTTCCTTTGGACAAAATTTAGGAATTAACATAAAAATCAGAATAATAAGATTAAAATAGGATTTTAGGGTAATTATTCCAGAATTAAATAAATTAAAATAAATTATCTGTTGACATGGTAAATTTGTAATACATAGGCTATTTGGACTGTGACTTGGACTCTGATTCATACCAGCAGCAGGACCCCAGGCGAGTACATTCTCTGACAGTTTCTATTATGTTGATTATCTCTATAATTCTTGTTGTATAGCGTACATGACTCTGACACTGTTCTTTACACGAGTTGGCATCATTGAGACCTGTCACGAGGAGTCGTGATTGGAATCCATCGTACTAGCTGGAGAAATAGGGAAATATTAGTAGCTTATGTGATCATACCCAACCTTACATGCATCATAGCTCACCCACACCTCATGTCGGTGCAGCCTGACCATTACATGCCTCATAGTCTGTTACATGTGATTAGCCTGACTATTGCTCGCATCATAGCTATCCGGATGGTTAGCCTGACCTTACATGAATCATAGCTAATCATATGTAACAAGCCTGATCAGTCCCAAGCCGATCACATGATATACTAATATTTTACACACTTTGTTAGAGGATCATTGACATGCATCTCTAGTATATTGATCTAGCATCTCTACATGTTCTAGTTATTGTTCTTGTACACACTTACATACCAGTTCATTGTTCTTGCGTGTACTTGGATTTCTATTTTATTGCTAGATGTACCTTGATGATAACATGCTCCAGTATTCCAATTATTCCAGTATTTCTTATTTCCAGTATTTCCTATCTGTCTTGTATTTCTTTACACTGTGTTATAGATTTTGTCAATATATGTGGAACTGCTGTTAGAGGTATATTTCGTTCTAATCCTGACTGGATATTTTTTCCAGACTGTGACATAGAGGACTTGTTCTGACATACTTGGAGATATGGATGTTATTGATTGCAGGTTAGACTATTATTATTGTTAGACTTGTCTTGTATTTTATTTGTTTGCTTCGATGTCTCATCGTGCTTTATTTTCCGTGATTGAGTATTTTCGTATTATATGGTGATATATGTGTCTCCTTATGGAGTTGGATATCCATGTGAGATTGATTAGATAGTATCATGACCTAGACAGCGTTCTACCGTCGATGCTGCGGCGTAGGCTGGATGTACCCACGCTCTCGTGCCCCTATACCGGGTGCGGATCGTGACACATTTTTAGTGGTGGCCCATGCAGGTCAGACTTCGCAAGTTGTTCGATGTTGTGGTAGTGCGACGTCCTAGTTGTACTACTACGTGCCTGCGATAGGATACAGGACATATGATACTAGGATGAGAGAGGATACTCAATCACAAAATTATTTGGGAGATTCCTGGGATGACCCTTGAGAATCTTATTATAATTTCTAATTTAAATCTTTTCCCTTGTCTCGTCCGTTCTTGCTTGTTGTTATTGAACTTGATTCTTGTTGATCAGTTATTAAATTAAAATCTTGGTATCATTGTTGAGTTTATTCTTGTTGACCAGTTGTTAAATTTAACTCTTGGTGTCGTTGTTGAGTTTGATTTTTTTTTTATCGAGATGAATTTTACGGACTAAACTTTACGGTATCATCTGATGACATATGTTTATGAGGGCAGTGAGAAAGGTAAAACGTCTACTTTGGTTATGGAACCTAGAGTTTATCGCAGCCATATTAGCTGTCATGACGAGAACATAGAAACTTCACTTGGACGTGCATACTTTAGTTATGAAACTTAGAGTCTCTCGCAGCCATACCGGGTGGCATGGCGAAGATTCTAGATGACATGATTATAGAGTTGCATACCTTAGTTACGGAACCTGTCGTTTATCGCATCTATGCTTACTAGCGTGGCGAGGATTCTAAGTGTCATAATTTCTGACAGACGTGTATGATTATCAGGTTGTATCTTAAATTGGTTCTTAAAGTATCATCTCAAGACTTATCTATTTCTATTATTCCAGGACTTTGTTCCATCGCTTCTTTTCTTTACTAGCAGTAGAGATACCTTCAGTCCTTATCCAGTTTCTTTTTGAGCTTCTTTTTTTTTAGGATTCCTTGTTAGTATGATAATTTGTGACTTGCAATTTTGTTTGTGTCATGTATTAGTGTTGACTGAGTGTGACTTATGAGTTTGTAAGTGTTTTTTAGTTGGACATGGGAGCAATAGGCATTAATCTAGAGATACCCATAGCATAGTACCTTGTAGCAATAGTTCTATGATAGGTGTTATTATAATTAGTATTGGTACTATAGAAAGAGGAGTTAGAGTATCAGTAATGGTTCCAAGAGTTAGTATCAGAATCAGCATGCCAGTCCTAGATAGTCATTAAATTATGTAATTGGACGATCTATGTAAATAAATAAGTATCAAGAAATTATGTTAAAGATTAATGGAGCGTGATGTTCAATTTAATGATTGATATTGGGTGTATCAAGAGTAAAGAAATATATATGCATAAAGGGTTTTAATGAGATGTCATGAGTAGAGAAATATCAAGATTGGTAATGGAAGTTATGAAATGTATCACATATTAGTTCAACAGGCTGTAAAAGGATTAAGAGATATGCTTATACATCAATCGAGATATGGAACCATATGCCTGCCATTGAGAGTGAAGTAAAGCATAGGTATTATAGAAAGTGCAAGTGATCGTGAGTTGTAATAAGTTTGATGAGATAATCTAATGATGAAGCTAGTGTTACTATACCAATAGTGCCAGTGATTCTATATCAAAGATTTGTTGAGCAAGGTGCTAATGACAGTAAGTACTTCGTGTGATGATAATTAGATTGGTGTACCAGTTAATATAGATAGAAAATCATTGGAGAAAATATGTGTGATGATAACTTTGATTATTGGAAGTAATATTATAAGTAATCCGGGCAGTACAAATTTTAGAACACAGTTGAGAATTGTAGAAAATTGGTGTATTTGTGTGCACCTTGAGTATTAGAGACTGTGAGTATTTATATGTATACTTGTGGATTTAAATTTATAATTTGAAGAGTGGAAATAAATTTCAATTTTTAAGAATTTTAAGGAGTTGAGATTTTATGTTATTAAAATTTTGAGGATTCAAATTCAATTCAATAAACATAGTCAAAGTTATAAGGATTTTAGAAGTGATTAAAAATTTTATTTCGATATTGAGCATTTGACTTTTGAGGAAAGTATATGTATTTTATTTTAAATTGTTCAAGGAGTTAAATTTTGACGATTTTATTTTAAGGATAAATTTTTATGGTGGATAAGAAATATATACTAGTATATGAGTGAATGAAGTACATATATAAGGATCTGTTGGCTGAGTGTGATTGAAATGGCACTACAAACTAACTTGGGTGTCCATCTAGAGTTGTATTAGAGAGAGTAGTACTTAGCATGGTATATTGTACTTGGTGTGCACTTGAGTGATAAGAACAACTAGTATAAACAATTGTAGTAGGTAAGAGAGCTAGCAGTGAGTATGCTTGTAGTAGAAGCAGTGGTACCTAAAGGGATACAGGTATCAAACTTTAGATGCGTCATTTGACCGATGGTTGTGTTAGAGGTCCTTGGTATCAGATTTTGGTATTAATAGACAAACGTGTGTAATGTGGATGTATCCATGGATATCTTGTGGACTAGTGATTAGTTGAGATGGGTATCAGTGTATAGGGACAGAAAATTATGAATAAATGTGCCAGAGTTAAGTGTATGATAGAGGTTGTAGATGTCCGAGTAATTGGTTAGAAGGCTGTATTCTGTTCTTTCCTCATGTTCTTTTTTTTCGTCTTTTGATTGATTGATTGATCCCTTAGTACCGTAGCTTGTATCCGTAATTTTCTTATTAGAATGTAGTTAGTAGTACACCCTGACAGAGACTGCAATACCGTGACAAAAGTGACCATAACCATGTATGTGTTTCTCTAGATTGCATGTTGTGTGACTGTAGGTAGGATTTTCTTAGATCTTGATTGTTGGGGGTTTGACCGTAGTAAAGATTTATGAAGAGGATATGACTTGACAAAGAGAGACAAGGTGCTTTAAATATCAAGGATAAACATTAAATTAAATAAAGGGATGAGAATTTAAAATGACAGAATTGATGATTTGTTAAAATCATGAATTTTTATGAAGATTGTGGTATGATTGAATGTCACTAACATTTGAGGAATGAAGAAGATTATCATTGTATTTATTTGACTGCAAGATATAGATTTATTTTGAATATTGCAATTGAAGATTTTGCGAGTATTATATTATTTGAGTATTGTGTGGAAAAAGAATCGAGGAATAAGATCACTAATGGAATAGTGTTTTCGGATGAGATTTTTTTTTAAATTTTATAAATATGCATTGACGGGATTTCAATTAAAGGATTGGATAGTAAATTTTGTATTTAGTGATTTACTCAAAATTTGAGGAGTAAGATGATTAATGGGTTAGTATTTGAATACAAACTTTTTGGACGAGATTTTTAAATTTTATAAATATACATTGAGTGGATTTAAAATTAGAGGATTGGATATTAAATTTTGTATTTAGTAATTAGCATAAAGTTTTTGAGGAGATTATGATACGAATGGAATTCGATTTTAAATTTGAAGATTTTAGGAATATGATATCTATAGAATTTTGGAAGTTTTATAGCAACATGGATTTACTTCATGATTATATGGTTTGGTGAATTTAATTTTGATTGTAAAATAATATAAATGAATACATACAACTATTAAGGATTTTAAATTTTGATTACAAAATTCTTTTAAGGTGGGTAGACTTCTAACCTCCGTATCCTGAAATTCATGCTTAAATGTTGTTATTAGGTTTATTTGGGGCTATTGGAATTTTTCAATAATTTTTAGTTAATTAAAAACTAGTAACCCTAATTTTTTAGAACTTTCAAGAATTTATTTTAAAGTTAAATATAATTAAAAATATCGCAAACTTTTATTTTAGGTTCTAAATAATAAAATATATTTTCTAGAATTTTTTGGGATTTTTCTGATTATTTTTAGCATTTATTTTGAGTTAATTAGGGAAAACTGAATTAAAAACTAATTTCTGAAAAAGAAAACCCAAAAAGTAATTAATTCTGTCCAGTCAGCAAACAGGGGGCCCACCTGTCAGCCTCCCGCAGTGAACAGTGCCGGGCCCGTCTGTCAGTGACCGCGGGGTGGGTGCGAGCCAAGCCGAGCTCGAGCCGAGCCGAGTCAGAGTTCGACTCGAACTCAGCTGAGCCGAGCCGCGTGGATCTGCGACCGTTCGATCTGGGCGGGGCTGCACGGATGACTGCCACATGGCAAGCTCCTGAGCCGCGGCTGCTCTTTCTCTCTCCTCTATATATATATATTAGTTTAGTTATTTTTTAGGGTTTTTCTTCAGTCGAATTTTAGAGAATTGCCATCTAGGGTTCCTTCATCTTCCAGAAGCCATTACGCATAGCTCCGGACTCCAAACGAGGTCTAGTTTTTTGTGTTAGAATGATATTGAGGTTAGATTTCTGATTATATAATTTGTTTTACGAAATTATGATTATTAAATTCTGGAAAATTCGTAGAACACAGCATGTCCGAAAATAGACGTATTTCAATGTTTTTGCAATTTCGGGAGAACCAGGAATCGGAATCATGAATCGTTTAAAGTTTCGGAAAGATAATGTCAAGATCATTGACATATGTTTTTCCCAGAATTTAATTCGATGTATTTTCATATAGAACTTCTAGGTTAAAATTTAACCATCGGTGCACGATACAAAACTTGTATGTGCCATAATTCCCAAACGAATTTAAATTTGGACGAGCCGTAAATTCCAGCATGTTTTTGATGCTGAAATATACAAGAAATCATGCATGAAAGTCAAGTTTGTGTTGGTTGACTTTTTGGTCAACAGATCGCCTCGATTTGCGTGCCATGAGTCTCGAGTCGATAAAATTATGTTCCTTTGGACAAAATTTAGGAATTAACATAAAAATCAGAATAATAAGATTAAAATAGGATTTTAGAGTAATTATTCCAGAATTAAATAAATTAAAATAAATTATCTTTTGACATGGTAAATTTGTAATACATAGGCTATTTGGACTGTGACTTGGACTCTGATTCATACCAGCAGCAGGACCCCAGGCTAGTACATTCTCTGACAGTTTCTATTATGTTGATTATCTCTATAATTCTTGTTGTATAGCATACATAACTTTGACACTATTCTTTACACGAGTTGGCATCATTGAGACCTGTCACGAGGAGTCGTGATTGGAATCCATCGTGCTAGCTGGGGAAATGGGGAAATATTAGTAGCTTATGTGATCATACCCAACCTTACATGCATCATAGCTCACCCATACCTCACGTCGGTGCAGCCTGACCATTACATGCCTCATAGCCTGTTACATGTGATTAGCCTGACTATTGCTCGCATCATAGCTATCCGGATGGTTAGCCTGACCCTACATGAATCATAGCTAATCATATGTAACAAGCCTGATCAGTCCCAAGCCGATCACATGATATACTAATGTTTTACACACTTGGTTAGAGGATCATTGACATGCATCTCTAGTATATTGATCTAGCATCTCTACATGTTCTAGTTATTGTTCTTGTACACACTTACATACCAGTTCATTATTCTTGGATTTCTATTTTATTGCTAGATGTACCTTGATGATAACATGCTCCAGTATTCCAATTATTCCAGTATTTCTTATTTCCAGTATTTCCTATCTGTCTTGTATTTCTTTACACTGTGTTATAGATTTTGTCAATATATGTGGAACTGCTGTTAGAGGTATATTTCGTTCCAATCCTGACTGGATATTTTTTCTAGACTGTGACATAGAGGACTTGTTCCGACATACTTGGAGATGTGGATGTTATTGATTGCAGGTTAGACTATTATTATTATTAGACTTGTCTTGTATTTTATTTGTTTGCTTCGATGTCTCATCGTGCTTTATTTTCCGTGATTGAGTATTTCCGTATTATATGGTGATATATGTGTCTCCTTATGGAGTTGGATATCCATGTGAGATTGATTAGATAGTATCATGACCTAGACAACATTCTACCGCCGATGCTGCGGCGTAGGCTGGACGTACCCACGCTCTCGTGCCCCTATACCGGGTGCGGGTCGTGACACATTTTCCCCGAAGGCTTTTCGGACGCATTAAATACTTTGAGTATTGCATCATTGGATTCCTGATATCCGTCGTCATTTCTCGGAGCTCTCGTTCTATTAGTAAGGTTTGAAATATGCCGAGCAAAAGTTTGTAATCTCCTCGAGAACATAAGCTTCACAAATAGAGCCCTCAACCCGTGCCTTATTTTTCACCTTTCTCTTTAGGTGATTCAGATGCCGCTCGAAGGGGTACATCCACCGATAACCGATAGGACAACCAACACGTGCCTCATAGAAAAGATGAATTGGCAAATGCTCCATAGAGTCAAAGAATCCAGGAGGAAATTCCTTTTCGAGCTTACATAGTATTACCGCAATGTCCTTCTCTTGCTTTTCTAGACGATCGACGAGCAACTTAGTAGAACAAAGTTTTTTGAAGAATATGTTGAGCTCTGTCAATGGATCCCAAATGACCTGCGGTAAGAATTCTCGAAATACAATTAAAATTAACCTCTCCATGAATACGTGACAATCGTGGCTCTTCATACCCGCCAGTTTGTTCTCCTTGAGGTTGACGCATCTTCTTAAGTTCAACACGTACCCGTCTGGAAACTTTAGACCCTGAATCCACCTACAAAGTCTCCCTTTATCCTCTTTCTCCCGTGAGAAAACTGACTTAGGCTGCTTTAACTTTCTATTCCCCTCCTCTATCAAATGCAACGCATGACATCTACATATTTCTTCTAAGTCCAACCTAGCCTTCGGATTGTCTTTTGTCTTCCCCTTTACCTCCATTACAGTATTAATTATGTTATCAAACACATTCTTCTCGATATGCATGATATCAAGGTTATGTCTGATCAGATTAGTGCTCCAATATGGCAGATCCCAGAATATACTCCTCTTCATCCAGTTATGGGTACGACCAAATCCGTCACACTTGTACCCCTTAGCGGGCTCTTCGATAGCACTTGGTAAATCTTTTACCTCTTCCCATATCGTGTATCCGGGCTACCTTGGTGGCGGATTGGCCTTCTCCACAATGCCCGTTCGAAAAGTATTCATGTTCCTCCAGTACGGATGATCCTTCGGCAGAAATTATCGATGACAATCGAAGAAGCACGGTTTGCCTCCGTGTTTCAAACAGAAAGCCTTAGTACGGTCCATACAATACGGACATGAGAGACGACCATGAGTGCTCCATCCCGATAATATTCCGTAGGCCGAAAAGTCGTTGATGGTCCACATAAGTGCTGCCCTCATCTGAAAATTCTGCTTTCTAGAAATATCGTACGTGTTGGCACCTGCTTCCCACAACTGATTCAACTCATCTATCAAAGGCTATAAACACATCGATGTTCCTCTTCGGATTGTTAGGACCCGGAATAATAACGGATAGGAACATATACGGAGTCTTCATGCACATCCAAGGCGGTAGATTGTACGGAGTGACGATCATAGGCCAACATGAATACTGGGAGCCCGAAATTCCGAATAGGGTAAAACCGTCAGAGGAGAGCCCTAATCTGATATTACGAGGATTCGAAGCAAAATCTGGATACTCTCGATCAAAGTTCTTCCATGCTTCTCCATCGGATGGATGATCCAATACTCCTTCGATCTGTTTCCGCCTGTGCTAACTCATATTTTCTACAGTCTTCTAAACTATAAACAACCTCTACAACCGCGGCGTCAAAGGCAAGTAGTGCATCGAATCGGTAGGCTTCCTTGCAACGACAGACTTTCCTCTACCAGTGTCATGACCCGCACCCGGCATAGGGGTACGAGAGCGTGGGTACGTCCAGCCTACGTCGCAACATCGGCGGTAGAACGCTGTCTAGGTCACAATACTAGCTAATCACTCTCACTTGAATATCCAACTCCCTAAGGAGGCACAGATATCACAATACTAATATGGAATACTCAATCACATAAACTACAGCACGATGAGATATCGAAGAAAACAAATACAATACAAGACAAGTCTAAACAACAATAAATAGTCTAACCTGTAATCAATAATATCCAGTCTCCAAGTATGCTGGGAACAAGTCCTCTATGTCACAGTCTGGAAAAAATATCCAGTCAGGATTGGAATGAAGTACAAGCACTAACAGAGTTGCACATATATTGACAAAATCTATAGCACAGTGTAAAGATATACAAGACCGATATGAATACTGGCAATAAGGAATACTGGAATAAGAAATACTGGAATAAATGGAATACCAGAATAAAGAATACTGGAGCATGTCATCATCAATGTACATCTAACAATGAAATAGAAATACAAGTACACACAAGAACAATGCACGGGTATATAAGTGTGTACAAGAACAATAACTAGAACATGTAGAGATGCTAGATCAATATACTAGAGATGCATGTCAAGAACATCTAACTAAGTGTGTGAAACATCAGCATATCATGTGATCGGCTTGGGACTGATAAGACTCATTACATTGATTAGCGATCATCCTTGTTAAGTCAGGCTAACCACATGTAACAGCGATGAGGCATGTAATGGTAAGGCTGCACCGACGTGAGGTGTGGGTGAGCTATGATGCATGTAAAGTTGGGTATGATCACATAAGCTACTAATATTTCCCCGTTTTTTCCCCAGCTAGCATGATGGATTCCAATCACGACTCCTCGTAAAATGTCTCAATGATGCCAACTCGTGTAAATAACCGTGTCAGAGTCATGTACGCTCTACAACAAGAGTTATAGAGATAATCAACATAATGGAAACTGTCAGAGAATGTACTCGCTTGGGGTCCTGCTGCTGGCAATAACAATGTCTGTTTTCGAATCTTGTCTGAAAATCCAACAGTCCTAAAGACAACATTTAATACAATATTGCATCAGATATTACTCTAACACACAATAAAAATACACTGAACTCAGGGGCTACGCTAGGTATGACTCTGGTCAACTAAGGTCAAGTGTGCATCAATTGCACGGGTGTCGCGTCTGCAAATGCTATGCAAAATTGTAAACTCCCTCACCCAAAATAGGTATTTGTGTATATTTTATATTATTATATTTATTATAGATGTTGAATTTATTTAGAGTATTCTCTTAGTTAATTAGAAAATAATTTTTTTCTTTAGTATATTTACTTATATAAATATTCATTTAGAATTATTTTAGGTTATTTTAGATTTTTGGAGATTTTTCTAGAATTTTTGGTAATTAAAACTTAGAAAACATAAATTTCTAGGACTTCTATGATTTACTATACGACCATACTTGCATGTCGTTCCTACTAAATATTTATTTTAGTTTAAAATATTTAATTATATTTTTTTGTAATTTATTTAGAATTTTAAGAAATTTATTTAGATTTTAAAATTATTTAGGATTTATTTGGATATATATAGTCTTAATATTAGATAGATGCTAATTTAGTGTTAATAGATATTAATAAGATTTTATAAATTATTTGTATTATCTTTAATTATATTTAAGATTATAAATTATTGAGATAAATTCAAACTCTATTTTAAATTAATTCAAATCCTGAACCTACTAGGAAATCAACTTCATGCATATCCTATCCTTATTTAAATTCATCATAATCCTATCCAAATTAACCAATCCTAGTCCTATTTAATTAAGTAGTGTCCACCATTATAAATACCTCATCCTTCATATTTTTCTTCCCCAAATTCCTCTCTTTTTCGTCCAAAAAAATAGTCAAAATTCGTCATAAATTCAGCCTCATTTTCCACTAGTTATGACGAATTAAAAAGACGATATCTCCTAGCTCCGGACTCCAAACACGCTCCAGTTTTTTTTGTTAGAACGATAATGAGGTTAGATTTCTGATTATATAAATTGTTTTTCTAAATTATGAGTATTAAATTCTGTAAAATTCGTAGAGCACAGCATGTCCGAAAATAGACGTGTTTTTGATGTTTTCGTGATTCCGGGAGAACCAGGAGTCAGAATCATGAACCGTTTAAAGTTTCGGAAAGCTAATGTCGAGATCATCGACATAAATTTTTCCCAGAATTTAATTCGAATTATTTACATACTGTTAATTCTGTAGAACTTCTAGGTTAGAATTTAACCATCGGTGCACAATACAAAATTTGTATGTGCCATAATTCCCAAACGAATTTGAATTCGGACGAGCCATAAATTCCAGCATATTTTTGACGCTGAAATCTACAGGAAATCATGCATGAAAGTTGAGTTTGTGTCGGTTGACTTTTTGGTCAACATATCGCCTCGATTTGCGTGCCATGAGACTCGAGTTGATAAAATTCAGTTTCTTTGGACAAAATTTAGGAATTAACATAAAAATAAGAATAATAAGATTAAAATAGGATTTTAGAGTAATTATTTCAGAATTAAATAAATTAAAATAAATTATCTTTTGACGTGATAAATTTGTAATACATAGGCTATTTGGACTGTGACTTGGACTCTGATTCATACCAGCAGCAGGACCCCAGGCAAGATACCTTGCCAAATTGTTTACAGTACTTTGCATGCTATTTATATTTCTTTTTATTTATTTTATTTCTGTATAGTTCTTGCATGTGTAGTTTTTCTCCAGTCATTACTATGTATTAGATATGTTGACACACACATGGCACCTAGTATCATGGGAGGACAATCATTAGGCGTATGGGCTTTTAACCACTCTGGTAAACCGTAGTATATAGTTCGCACTACGGGCGTGTGTCGCGCTGGTCGCTACCCCCGCGGTATGTCGATTTCTGGAGTCTCGCTGGTCGCTACCCCCGCGGTATGTCGATTTCTGATGTCCATTGGCGTGTGTGTGAGTTGTGAGGCTTAGATCGAGTAGCCTACCCTTGCCCATACGTCAAAAAGTTGTCCTCATTTGCATTCATATAGATTGTCTTGTACAGCGTACTTATTTATTTTCAAACCATATGCATGTTTACTGTATTCAAATTGGCTCGTATTTTCTGTATCTTGTTACGTCCCTCTGAGGACCTGGTCCGCTGCCAGGTGTATCTTTTCTTGAGTATTTGCAGGAGCGCAGATTTGGATGGTTAC
>JAYESA010001147.1:0-60138 GCA_036927795.1 Iris macrosiphon | reverse complement strand
ATATGGCTTAGGGCCCATCTGCACAAAGTCCTTGACTGAACCAACCCGAGCTTGTGGTACTGAAACTAGTGCCTGGGTTGGTTTAGGGGCTAGTGCAGCCATTCTCTCAAGTGCTGCCAGAAATTCTAGCCTCTGCTCTGCTGTTTGCTGCCTCTGCTCTGCTGTTTGCTGCCTCTGTTCTTGCATTATCATCTGGAAGAGTTGGAACAGCTGCGCTTGGCCATCTTGCGGTGCTAGTGGAGCTGGAAAAGTCCCATTAGGTATCGTGGAAGGGGTTGATGGGATGGTTAGATTGCTAGTCGGTCCATCCGGTCTGGGAAGAAGAGGTGTCGTTGAGGTCACTCCTAGTGGTTGGTCGTCGTCCCCTGGAGACGTGTTGTCCCCGGTGGCGGCATGCCCGTTATGCAAATTCATCTCTCTGCAAGAGATGGACGAAGGATTAAGAAGAGTACATGAATCAAGCAGGATGCGAGAACTTAAGTAGGATATGTTGGAAGGAAGGTAAGTTATAGTCAAGTGTGGATGAGATCTAAAATTCTAATCCTAGGTACAGGCCCGCTCGGTACAGTGACGTAACCGAAACGGCTAACTCGACCTGCATGGGCCACCACAAAAACATGTCACGCCCCAGTCCCAAAACGTAGGACTAGGAACACGTAAGCATGCCAGCCGCATAGATATGGCAACTCCAATATATGGAAACCATAACCCATACGTACGCTGTAATATGAATATAAACTCACATGTGGTATATATAATGTCACAAGTCACAGATATGCTAATCTCATCCACACAACAAGTCATAGAAAAGAAATACTAATGCTAGAATAAGGAGTCTGAAATATCCAAAATAATAGTCGGGTGGAGACAAATCCACTACCAATGACTATATCCAAAACTAAAATGAGAGAGGAGTGTAAAATCTCCAATATAAAATAATGTGAAGACAGAAGTGTATCAGCTAAAAGAATCCATCGCTAGATAATCAACGATGCTCAGAAGGTAAGACCTCCTCGGCAGAAAGGAATGCGTCAGGTCCAGGCCCGTACTCCTGCAAATACTCAAGAGCAGATATACCTGGCAGAGGACCAGGTCCTCAGAGGGACGTAACAAGATACAGAAAATACGAGCCAATTTGAATACAGTAAACATGCATATAATTTGAAAATAAATAAGTACGCTGTACAAGACAATCTATATGAATGCAAGTGAGGACAACTTTTCGACGTATGGGCAAGGGTAGGCTACTCGATCTAATCCTCACAACCTCACGCTCGTCCATGAACATCATCAGCCGACATACCTCGGGGGTAGCGATCCTCGGACTCCATCAATCGACATACCTCGGGGGTAGCGACCATCGGACACGACCTACCATAGTGCGTGCTAGTGACTACGGTGTTACCAGAGTGGTTAAAAGCCCATACGCCTAATAATTGTCCTCTATGATACTAAGTGTCAAGTGTGTGTCAACATATCTAATATATAGTAATGACTGAAAGAAAAACTACACATGCAAGAACTATACAGAAATAAAATAAATGAACAGAAATATAAATAGCATGCAAAGTACTGTAAACAATTTGGGAAGGTATCTTGCCTGGCAAGAAGGCTGCAAAATGTAGTGTCCCAATGTCAACACCAAGAGTCAGAAGCTACGGCCTCAGAATGAACGTCTCCGGATGCTGAAATAAACATCACCAACGTTTCCAGAATAAGCAAAATAGCTAAAAAGCACATCCCTTTCGTCCAATTTGGACACAGGGGCAAAACGGTAATTTCGGGCAAAAGTGGGGTCCACGTGTGGCCCACTTTGCACCGAAAAGCGTGCCGAGGGTAACAGTCTCTAAATGGGACAAACTATAGGTCAAACAACTCTAGATGTCAATACGAACCCAACGGTATGTCCAAATTTGGATTCCGATGAGCCGAACAAAATTTGGTCCAAAAAGTCAATTGTGGGGCCAGCCAATTGGCGATCTGGTCAACCGTCTCAGAAATACGTGAAAATTGGGTCACAGGACCAGCGCGTTACCACGAGTCCAGTGGCGCAAGTTTCGTCGCAATCTGACAAGCGTGCACAAAATACGCGCGAGTTCCACAAAAGTGGCGACACGAAATGTGTCCGCGGATACGGTCTGATTCCGGCGCGCTCACGCGTCCGAATCAGTCTCCACGAATTTTCACGTGTCCCGTTATGCTGTGTGAACCATTTGGTACACTTGGCACACGGCGGGGCGGTCCCGTTTGGCGGGGCGCGCTCCGATCTCCAACTTTTAGAAAACCGGAAAAAGTGGGTGCGCGCAGTTTTGTGACGACTACAATTTTGTCCACAGCAACTAATAGAACAAAGTTATAATACAGAAAATAAACTAGGTCATGTAATCTACAGGTATCAAAAAGAATCGTCGAATTCGGATCTCTGTGGTGGGAGATACGAACTCGACAATATGGGTGGTCATCGCAAGTTTCTGCGATTGCAGAATTCTGTCTGCTCGTGCTGACTTGGGCGCTGTTTTTCACCTAGGGGCACACGTTTTCCGAGGTTGACTATAAAACAGATATTTGAGAGGGTTAAGGGAAGATCATACCTATGAAAACGAAACAGCGTTTGGTCGAGCGAGTCAACGGGAATTCACGCCGGAGCGAAGGTGCCTCGAGTGGGAGACTGCAGTTCGCGATGACGGCGTCGACGGGATGGTTGGATGGCTTGGGGAGGCTTCTCTGGCTGCGGTGACGACTCTTAGATGGGAAGAGGAGGTCTGGAATTTAGGTTAGGGTTTAGAATTTGAAGAGATATATATATATATATATATATATATATATATATAAAATCCGGGGGGGGGGGGGGGGGGCGCGCGCACATTCTGGTTCCTGCTGCTTCACAATTCCATTATGGAATTGTGTTGTTTTACAGTTTAGTCCTCCATTTTTTTTTTTTTTTTTTCTTTTCCTTTTTCTTTTTCTTTTCTTTCTCCTTTTTCTTTTCCATTCTTTTCTTTTCTTTTCCTTTCTTTCTTTAAATATATATATATACATTTATATATATTTGTATATACATATATATATATATATATATATATATATATTCATAAGAAAATTAATAGATTAGGGTAATGCACATCGTTAGGCTAGCAACTGCTTAAGGGGTCTCCTACATGGAATAAAATCCGAAAAATTCCTGATGGTCCCATAAGTCCTCTAAGTGCCCGAACACCTAACATAAAAATTATTAAAAATCTATTTCTCCTATTTAGCACATAATTACCATAATTAAATTATTAATTAATAAAAAATAATAAATACAATTTTTTTAAAAATAGGGATTTTACACTATTCCTCTGGCCGGCGGCGCTGCGGCGGAGGGTGGCCGGTGCTCAGGCGGCGAGGCGCACGGCGGCGAGGCGGAGGCGAGGCGGCTCGGGGACGGCGGCGCGGCGCTGGCTGCCGCTGCTGCTGTCGACTGCGGCGGTCGACGAGCCGGAGACGAAGGGTAGGGGAGGGCTGTGCTGCGGCGGAGACGCAGCGGCGAGTCACAACGGCGCTGGGCGGTGGCCGGGGTGGAGCGGCGCGGCTGACCGGGTGGTGGCGGTGGCGGTTCGTGGCAGTGGCGGAGGGAGAGAGGGGAGGGATTTCGAGGGGGTCGGCCGGAGGGGTTAAATAGGGCGGAGGAGAGGGAGCGGGGCCGAGCGGGGCGGAGGTCGTGGGGGTGAGGGCCGGCCGGAGCGGGCGGAGGGCGCGGCGGAGGCGGCGGGAAAGTCGGGGACGGAGGCTGGGTCGTGGGGGTGAGGGGGCCGGGTCGGGTTTGCGGGTCGGGCGGCGGCGGATCCGACCCGACCCGCTGGGCGGGGTCTGGGCTGGGTTGGGCTGGGCCGGGCCGGCCCAACGGGCCGCGGGCCGGATAAAAAATAAAAAGAAAAATAATAATAATATTAATAATAATAATAAAATCAATAATTAATTATTAATTAATTAATTAAATAAGTAAATACTTTTTAGGCATTTAAAAATAGGTCCGGGGCCCAATAAATTCCAGAAAAATTGCCCTAAGTCCAGTTTTTCATTTTACATCCAAAAATATTATTTTCATAATATTTTAATACTGTTTAATATCAATTAAAAATCATTGAATAATTAAAACCCTGTTTTTAAATTACAGAAAATTCCCAAAAAATTCCAGAAAATTGTGAAAAATCCAGTTTTTAAAATTTTGAAAATTCAGGGGGTTTACAGGATATTTCAGAATTTTAATAGAATTTTTCACAAATATTTTTTTGGGTAACTTATTTTTATGGAATAATGTTCGCGTGTACGGACGACTGTAAAGCTTCATTTATGGAGTTGAAGTATCGACTTGTCTCAGCACCAATTCTTACCCTTCCGGGCGGACCCGATGATTTTAAGATATCTAGTGACGTCCCAGGAAAGGATTTGGGATGTGTCCTTATGCAGAGGGACAAGGTTATAATGCCCCGCTCCGCGTCGGCATTATATATCAGGTGAGTGGGCAGAACTTCGTTCTCTAATTCTTGTACGCCTTAATAATAATCTAAATTTTTGCTTGCAATGTTTTCATAAGAGAATGATAGAACCTGCCTTTCATGTTAATGAACGAACTCACCTATCTTGTCTTTGAGACAATAAGTTTGCTTAACAAGAATCCTGAAAATACTGCTTTAGACTCGAACCAGAGCTTTGGCACATTTACTGGCCCTTCGAGAAAATACTGCTATGGGTTTCCCCGATACAGAGCCTATGGTAGTTTCAGCCTGAGTATGATAAATGCTCCCACTTGCATATCACATAGCTGGTTACATAGTTTACCCTATTGATTCATTTCATATTGCATTTATTTTGACATGCTATTTCTTGTACCTTGTTACGTCCCTCTGAGGACCTGATCCCTTGCCAGTTTTGCAGCATAGACCATTGTGGAGCCTGCCTGGAGTTGATGATGTGTGTTGCTTAGTCTTGCAGGAACTGGTGCCAGGTACTTATATCATTTCTTCCGAAGTCATGGTATTTATTTATATTGTTTATTCATCTGTTGATATAGCCTAGTTTTATGGACTCATATTCCTTTCTCGAGTCTATTCGAGCTTACGTGTTACTGGCGGCCGATTTTAGCATATGTAGCTCATTCTTGTATATTTTGTTCATTGTGGATTGAGGCATAGATATTTATAGATAGTGACCCTTCTAGTACAACTTATACGTATTCGAATCGGACTAGAGTCTGATCGAATGCGTAGCTGGTATGTTACGTATTCCTAGTCCTACGTATTTTGGGACTGGGACGTGACATATTTTTGTGGTGGCCCATGCAGGTCCTGATTAAATTATTTTGGTTACTTTCCGGTACCGAGCGAGCCTGTAATCAAAGTTAGCAGTGTTACCATCTCAATCCACAACTGACTTGAAAATTCTTTAGCACTTGATTATCACCCTTGGACTTCATAATTGTACTCTTTTAAATCTTCTCGACATCCTTATTATTGTTTATCATCTCTTCCTATTTCGGAGAGATGAATGTTCGTGCACGGTGTTTCTGTAAACCCCCTGATTTTTCATAATTTTTAAATTTGGATTTTTTACAATTTTCTAGAATTTTCTGGGATTTTTTCTATAATTAAAAACAGGATTTTAATTACTAAATGATTTTTAAATAATAATAAATAATATTAAAATATTATGGAAATAATATTTTTGGGTGTAAAATGAAAAACTGGACTTAGGATAATTTTTCTGGAATTTATTGGGCCCCGGACATATTTTAAAACACCTAAAAACTATTTATTTAATTATTTACTTATTTATTTATTTAATTGTTATTTATATAATTATTTATTTTAATAAAATAGCCCGGCCCGGCCCAAAGCCCAACCCGCTCGCCCTATCGGGTCGGGTCTGCCCGAACCCGACCCGCCGCACCCGAACCCGCCTGACCCCTCACCCCCACGACCCTCTCCCCGCTGCCCGCGTCCACCGCCGCGTCCGCCGCGCCCGCGGCCACGCGCCCCCGCCTCGCCCGCCACGTCCCCGCCTTCGTCGCCTCACCTCCGCCCCGCTCGGCTCCCCTTCCCCTTATAAACCCTAGCACCCCTGGCCGCTCCTCGCTCACCGCCACCCCTCGCCGGAGCCGACGCCCCACGACGCAACCCTGCCCGCAGCTCCCCTCCCCCGGCCATCTCCTCCCCTCCGGCACCCCGCAGCGCCGTCTCCATCCTCCCATCGACCCCTCGACGAACGCCAGCGCCGGCCGCCGGCTTCCCTGGCCCGTCTCCGCCTCCCCGAGAGCCGCCCAGCCCCGGCCGAGTCTTCCCCCGCTGCCCCCAGCCTCTCTCCGGCGGTCCTCCGGTCGCCGCAGAACCCTAAACCTAACCCTAGACGCCGGACACAGCTTGGACACAGGACACAGTGTCCTGTGTCGTGTCGGACACGGGTGAACCCGGTTTCTGAGGAGCCCAGTTCAGGTACTTGTAACTTCTTGCTCGTAGCTCTGATTTTAATTCCGTAAATTGCGTTGCGAAGCCTGTATGACCCTCTCGGTGTCCGGATAAACCGCTCGGGGCATCGCGTCCTGTGGTGATCGCACACCACGATCCAAAAACAGAAAAAACAACGCCCCGATTCAGCACGGAACTGGGTACGCCCCGCCAAACGGGACGACTTGGTCGCGCGCGGTCTTCACAGATACGTGTGCGTCGTTGATACGGACGTGGAAGATTTCGCATAAGTCAATTCGGGTGTGCGTGCACACCGGGATCAACGCGTATCCGCGGACATCGCCCCGTATCCGACTTTTCTGTATTTTACCCTAACTTTGTGTACACACGTCGGATCGAAACGAAACTTGCGCCATCGGACTCATAGCGATACGCTGGTCCTGTGACCCAAGTTTGGTTCAATTTTGAGAACGTTGACGAAATCGCATGTCGTGGGCCCCATAGGCCCCGCTCGACGGGCAATTTTATGATCGGCTCATCGGAATCCAATTCTGGAAGTTCCGTTGGGTTCGTATCATCGTTCCTGGCCTATTGACACTAAGTTTAGTGAATTTGGAGACCTTTGACCCTGACACATTTTTCGGTGCAAAGCGGACCCACATGTGGACCTCGTTTTGACCCGAAATTATCGTTTTTGCCCTTGTCTCCAAATTGGACTCAAGGACAGGCATTTCTAGCTGATTGATATTTTCTGGATCTGATGGTGATGTTTGTTTCAGCAACCGGAGTACCGCCTGCAAATCCAACTGAAGTCAGAGCCGCAATTTGAACCGGAACCACAGACAAGTGTACCTTGCCAAACCCTGCAGCTTGCTATATATTTTCTTGGCTTAATTTTGCATCAGTGGGCAAGTAGAGCTTGTCAACTCGCAGTGATTCTTGTCATAGTATTTTACTTGATTTCTTGTAGATTCATATGTGAACTTGTTTTAACTGCTTAACCTAGGAAACGTGTGACGTACTTAGTGTCCGATCATAGTCGGGTGCCAACACCGTACGCGATGTTGTGTACGTCATTTAGAGATGGACATTCGATACCCTTACTCTTGGTACTTGTCCTATCAAGTACAACAGAACCCAGGACACTTGACACTATTCATGGACAGGATCTTTTTGAGATATTCATGGTGATTCTGTATAGGATACAGACTTTATGGCATTGACATTATGTTCCTAGATACTATATGACTCGTTGCATTAGATATGATCTTACGTGACATGGACATGGGGCCACATGGACATGGGACGTGTAATTACATTGGGTGGGGAGAGACACACAGGCTACAGGCTGATCATATATATATATATACCCCTATTATTGTGAGGCACAAGACTCTCGAGCAGAGCTTGGCCCTTTACGTGTTATTACTGCTACCGGCTCCCCGACACAGAGCTGGTAGTGGCTCAGCCTGAGTTCTAGTGATGCTCTCAACTTGCATTTATCACTTAGCTGGTTACATAGTTTACCCTGCTGTTTCATTTAATTTCTGCACTGTATTTATTTTGGCTTGTATTATCTGTACCTTGTTATGTCCCCTGAGGACCTGGAATGGACTATGTCCCCAGGTATAGCCGAAGAGATCCATCCAGAGATACACCGTACAGGAGCACTTCCAGGAGCTGTACCAGGACCTGAGGACGAAATCGCACCCGAGGACTTCTCCTGAGCATTGGTGGTTTATAGTCAGTTATTTCTGTTTCTGTTTCTATTTCCAGTTCCTTTATTTTCTGTCTATTGCATTGATGTATCAGACTTGTTCTCGGATTGTTCACCGAGACACTTTTATTGAGATATGTTAGATTATATTTATTTGCATTTATTCTGGCTTTTGATCTGTGATTATCTATTGTGGATGAGATTAGAATAACCTGTGACATGTAATACTTGATCTATTTCCTGTTAGACTACAGCTTAAGCATGCCCTGATGGATCCATTAAATTGGGTTGTCCATCGGTGCGTGCTGCTGGCCATTGCCACGTGTCCAGTCCCTCGGCATTTTGGGACTGGGGCATGACAGTTTCCTCCAGAAGCAGATCCTCGTCAAGGCAGAAGAAGATATGCTGGATATAAATTTTTGAGAAGATGGTTACCCTTAGTAGGATAGTAGATAGGTTATTCCTATATGCTAGAGTTAGTGTAGATTTTAGCATGAGAATTGAATATAAAATCAGAGGCCTAGAACTAATAGAACCTCACCCTTGCTTAAAGGTAGCAAGTAATTTGGAAGTATTGGAAGAAATGAAAGAGGGTTTGACTCTAATGCACTGGAATACTTTAGGGAATACATAGCTAGATGCTAGGGATCAGATGTGACTCATGATGGTGATACAAGGAATTGCATTATGACCTTAAGAAAATAAAACCATACGTAGTAGGCCATAGTGGTTAAATCCCTAGTTGTCTTGTGACTTTGAGTATCAAAATTAGATCTTATGACCCAGCTGTTACACCCCTACTATTTGTGCCAAAGAAGGATGAGACGGTACTCCTGTGTATTGACTATAGGGCACTGAACCCTGTAACCATTAAAAACCAGTATCCCTTGCCATGCATTGACGACCTATTCGATTAGTTGCGTGGTACAAGTGTATTCTCAAGATAGATCTTAGATCCGGTTATCACCAGCTTAGAGTGCGTAGAGAGGATATACCGAAAACAGCCTTCAGGACCAAGTATGGACACTATGAGTTCTTAGTTATGTCGTTTGGTTCAAACAATACGCCAGCTGTGTTCATGAGTTTGATGAAAGGAGTTTTTATCAGTACCTGGACAAGTTCGTGGTTGCATCTATTGATGACATCTTGATATATTCCAAGAGCCGCGCAGAGCACGAGCAGCACTCTTTCAGCAGGCCCAGCAACAGAAGAAGTCACCATTGCAAGGGCGTGGACAGACTTTTGCGATGACAGTGGAGGACGCGCAGACTCGTGGAGTAGTGAATGCGAGTAAGATTTAAGTTATTCATAGATATATATTCCTAGTATTTCTTTAGCACGTGCCTGTTAGTTCATGACCTTAGCTTTAACCTAGTATTTTGAACTTATTAATAATTGATAACCTAGTTTTCCTCAGCTGTAGTTTTCTTTGCTCTTACCAAAATTCTTTACTTTTGAATTACCTAACTTTTATTGTTTAGAAAAATATTTTATTCCTTCCCTATGTGTTTTGCTTAACCCTCATCCTTCGATTTCTCCTTGATTAAAATTCTTTGTTTGTGTGTCGTGCTTCGAACATATTTTTCAACCGTGTCAACTCTTCTGACCGGTTATGTTTCTTTATTCTTTGATTGCGAGGACGCAATCCTCTTAGGGGGGTAGATTGTAAACCCCCAGAATTTTTCAGTTTTTTAAAAATAAAATTTCAGAATTTTTCTGGAATTTTTAACTAATTAAAATAAATATTTTCTGGTATTAAATAATTTTTGTGATTTTATTAAATATTATAATATTATAAAAATAATATTTTTGGGTGTAAAATAGTTAATTAGACATAGTGTAATTTTTTTGGAATTTATTGGACCCCAGAACTATTTTTGCCTCCGACCAGCAGCGAGCTCCGCCACTGCCGTGTCGCGCCGCTTTGTACGCGAAGAATAATCGATACCTACACATGTTCAGGTGAGCATTTCTCTCTCCTCGCTGCCTTGTTTTCTATTCTGTAGACTCGTGCACGTACCCTGTGTGACCCTCTCGAATCCCGTGCAACTCGTTCAGGGTATCGCGTCCTGTGGCGATCGCAAACTGCGACGCAAAATCAGGAAAATATTATCCCCTTTTTTGAAAATCAGAATTTGTCCCGAACTCCCCAGTTCGCGACCGTTTTGCGACCAACCTGTTAAATGTTTTCAAAATTAGCCTGAACAATAATTTAGACTACTTGACCAAGTTTTAAACCCTGTTTTTAGTTTATTTATAGTGCTGTAATTTGTATGTTATTCGAGGGTAAAAATGACAAAAAGCTTGGTCTTTATGAAACCCAATTTTTTCCGGAACTGGGTGCGCCCCGCTAAACGGGACGACTTGGTCGTGTGCGAACTTTACCGAAAGATGCACACCGTTAATACGGACGTGTGAAATTTCGTAGAAGTTGATTTGGATGTGCGTGCACACCGGAATCAACGCGTATCCGTCGAAAACGTCCCGTATCGGACATGTTCTAAAAATTGTTGTAACTTCGTGTACGCTTGTCGTATCAAAACAAAACTTATGTTATCGGATACGTAGCAATACGCTGGTCCTGTGACCTAAGTTGGTTCGATTCTGAGAACGTTGACAAAATTCCGTATCGTGGGCCCCATGGCTCCACTTGACGGGCGATTTTGTGATCGGCTCATTGGAATCCAGTTCTGGATATTTTGTTGGGTTCGTATCGTCGTTCTGGACTTGTAGACACTAAATTTGATGAATTTGGAGAACATTATTTTGGCACATTTTTCGGTGCGAAGTAGGCCACATGTGGACCCTGCTTTGACCAGAAATTGTCACTTTTGTCCCTGTGTCCAAATTAGACTTAGGAACAGGCAATTTTAGCTATTTGATATCTTCTGAGCATGATGGTAATATTTATTTCAGCAACCGGAGGAGTACCTGCAGATTCCGCTGATACCAGAGCAGCAGTTGGAAACCAAACCCCAAGCAAGTGTACCTTGCCATACTTGCAGCATTTGTTTATACTATTCTTTTGATTTATTACTGTAGTATCCCTGTTCAACCTAGGACCGTGTGACATTGCTTAGCGTCCGAATAATATTCGGGTGTCAATGCCGTACGTGGAGTTGTGTAACGTCACTAGAGATTGATATCGCGACCCTATACATTTTCATGCTTGCATTATCAAGTACGTCATACCATAGGACACTTGACACTGTTCATGAGACAGAATCTTTCTGAGATATTCATGGTAATTCTGTATAGGTTACAGGATTCGTGACATAAATATTGCATGTACTTAGCTATCATTATGACTCGTTACATCAGTTAGAGGCTATGATCTTGCGTGACATAGACATGAGACGTCGTGGACATGAGACGTGTGATTACATTGGGTAGGGAGAGGGGGGAGAGTCTTACCATGCGAAAGGTTGATTATATATATATATATATATATATATATATATATATATATATATTACTTTACTGGAGGTGCCTTAGACTCGAACCAGAGCTTTGGCACATTTACTGGCCCTTCGAGAAAATACTGCTATGGGTTTCCCCGACACAGAGCCTATGGTAGTTTCAGCCTGAGTATGATAAATTCTCTCACTTGCATATCGCATAGCTGGTTACATAGTTTACCCTATTGATTCATTTCATACTGCATTTATTTTGGCATGTTGTTTCTTGTACCTTGTTACGTCCCTCTGAGGACCTGGTCCCTTGTCATTTTTACAGCATAGACCATTGTGGAGCCTGCCTGGAGTTGCTGATGTGTGTTGCTTAGTCTTGCAGGAACTGGTGCCAGGTACTTATATCATTTCTTCCGGAGTCATGGTATTTATTTATATTGTTTATTCATCTGCTGATATAGCCTAGTTTTATGGACTCATATTCCTTTCTCGAGTCTATTCGAGCTTGTGTTACTGGCGGCCGACTTTAGCACATGTAGCTCATTCTTGTATATTCTGTTCATGGTGGATTGAGGCATAGATAGTGACCCTGCTATTTATAGATAGTGACCCTGCTAGTACAGCTTATACGTATTCGAATCAGATCAGAGTCTGGTCGAATGCGTAGCTGGCATGTTACGTATTTCTAGTCCTACGTATTTTGGGACTGGGGCGTAATAGGTCGGTACAAGGACTCGGAGTGTTACCATTGTGGCAAGAAGGGCCACATCAAGTGGAACCGTTTCGCTTGGAAGAGAGAGAAGAAGGGCGACAAAGGGAAGCAGGGCGAGAACACTACAGTGGCGGCCTCGACACATGGAGGCGATCTGATCATTGTAGGTGATGAGATATTTATGAACCTCGCCTGCGATGAAAACTCTTGGCTGGTAGACTCAGGTGCTTCAGCGCTCGTATCTCACAACAAGACACTATTTGCTACTTACACAACATACGACTGTGGAGTGTTGAAGATAAAAAAAATGGAGATGTGTCGAAGGCAGTTGTCATTGGAGATGTGCATTTGAGGTCAAAGACGGATGTAATTCTTGTTCTGAAAGATATTCGTCATGTCCCTGATATCCATTTTAACCTGGTGTCGGTTGGAAGGTTGGATGACGAGGGTTTCTTCAATCTCTTCGGGAACAGTCAGTGGAAACTTTCTAGAGGTTCGATGTTGATTGCCAGAGGAAGCAAGAGGTCCGGACTCTACTATATAGAAGGGAGCGGACAGGGGACACATGTGGTGAACGCATCTACTGATGTGTCTACTGAGTTATGGCACAAACAGCTCAGCCATATCAGCGAGAAGGGGATGAGCTACTTGATGAACATGAAGGTGATTCCAGGGCTAAAGTCTACAAAATTGGAGAGGTGCACCCACTATTTGGCGGAAAAGCAAAATAGGGTATCTTTTCAAAGTCACCCAAATTTAAGGAATCCGACGTTGCATTGATTCACTCGAATGTTTGTAGTCCTATGAAGGTAAAATCTATTAGTGGTGCTTCTTACTTTGTAACTTTTATTGATGATTGCTTTAGGAATGTTTGGGTCTATGCCTTAAAGACAAAGGATCATGTGCTGCCCACTTTCAAGTAGTTTCAGGCCTCCGTTGAAAAAAAAACGGGCAAGAAGCTGCTATGTGTTCGGTCGAACAATGGCGGCGAATATATCGTTTCCTTTGATGCATACTGCAGAGAGCAAGGGATACGACACCAGAAGACTCCGCCAAAGATACCTCAGCTCAATGGTATAGCGGAGCGGATGAGCAGAACGCTGATGGAGATGGTACGGTGTTTGCTGTCAGAAGCAAACTTATCGGACAGCTATTGGGGTGAGGCTCTTTACACAGCTGCTTATAATATTAATTTATCTTCTAGTGCTCCTTTGTTGGGTGATATGCCTGACAAAATGTGGTACGACAAAGAGCCGTCATACAATCATCTGCGAGTGTTTGGTTGCAAGACCTTCGTGCATGTACTGAAGGACGAGAGATCCAAACTTGAGCCAAAGACGAGGCAATACGTCTTTGTTGGTTACGGTCGGGTTGAGTTTGGCTATAGACTCTACGACCCAGTGGGAAGAAAGCTCCACAGAAGCAGGGACGCGGTATTCGTCGAAGATCAGACCATGACCAACCATCAGGATTCCGAGATGTCTTCTGAGGCTGAGGAATTGCCTGAGTTAGATTATTTCGCTTCGAGCAGTTTTCAGAGGACATCGCAGAGGATCCAGTTATGGGGGAGCCAGTACATGAAGTTGCTTCCAACCTTGATCATCAGCCTGCTGAAAGTCGTCAGGGTAATCTTCAGGAGGATGAGCATTCCGAGGAGACAGTTCCTGAGGAGGAGGCTGTTGGTATACAGCCAGCACCAGTGGTTCCATTGAAAATGAGCGATAGAAAACATCGACCATCTACAAGATACTCACCGGGTGAATATGTGCTACTGACTGACGGTGGATAACCCGAAAGTTTCGCAAAGGCTATGGAAGACGAACACAGACATGAGTGGATGGAGGCCATGCATGAGGAGATGGGTTCCTTGGAGGCCAACCCTAATTATGATCTGGTGCGATTGTCAAAGGACAAAAAGGCTTTGAAGAATCGATGTGTGTTCAGAGTGAAGCAGACTAATGTGTTGGAAATCCGGAACATGCTGGGTCTGGCGAAGCGTGTCGATACCCGGTTCCTCCTCACCAGCACCAGCGAGGTGTACGATGACCCCCTACAGCATCCTCAGGTCGAGACCTACTAGGGAAACGTCAACCCCATCGGTTAGCTAACCTCGCCTCACCGTCGGCCACCTCTACTTGCGAAAATCGCATAAAATTGATCGTATAAATATGTTATGAACAGGGGTGAGGAGTTGCTACGACGAGGGCAAGCGGACGAGCGGAGACTTTGACCATGGACTACCATAGGGGTGCCCAAGTGGAGCTACGTATATTTATTTATTTCTCAAATTTTGATGTTGCTACTTGTTTTCTTTCGTATAACTGAGTTGTAATTAATTAAGAAGAAAATAATTAAATGTGGGACTATGAATTTGGTGTAGGTGAGGATTGCAAGGATCTTCAACACGTATGGTCCTCGCATGTGCATAGACGATGGCCGGGTCGTCAGTAACTTTGTTGCCCAGGTCATTGCTACACTTCTTTCCTTGCAAAGTGTCTAATGTTCGGGGGTCTATAGCATAATTTACAGTATCAGCCGATACATATATCGTACCGTCGATATCGTTACGATTTAACATGTTCCGATACTAGATACCGACTGATATCATTATTGGAAGTCTATTTTTCGGTCAATATAAAAAAAAAATTTGAAAGAAAAAGACCAATAAACAATGGTATATAAAGGCATAATAATGTTGTAAAAGAAGAAAAATTATGTATCGTATATAAACCAATCGGCAAGACCAAGGCTGACTACTATTTTATTCAATTTTAAAACTACTAAGAAACAAAACTAAAAATATTTAAAATTATACCTTAAATATATAAAATATATTTTTTATAATATTACTAATTTATTAATAATTATTTGTTTTTCGATATCAAAAAATTTGATAATCGTCTCATAGATAGGCATGTGATTGACAGAGAAAATGTAACCTGGTTGATTGGGGCGTATTTTCTTTCATGTAATTGGAATTGGTTGCAAATATTGTATTTGCCCATTTTGTATTTTGCTTATTGGAAGCCTTTTAAAATGGAAAGAAAGCCAATAAAGGGCCTTGTCCCATCTGACTTTTGGCCTAAACCTTTTATCCGCAATTAAATCCTTTAAAGCCAAGATTAGATCTCCTTTTGTTTGCTAAAGCAATCATTCATTTGTAGGTTGCACATGATTTGTAGAACATTACGTATATATCATGCAAAGTCTCGACAAGAGTTAGATTCACTCGACTATATTGTAAAAGATTTTGGCTTTAACAAAGGAAATGTAATTGTCAAAAAAAGTTTATACAATATTTATAGATTTTCAAAATAAGTTACCAAAATTACCATTAATTCAAGGGAAGCTATAAATTTTATTTTTAAAAAATTGTAATAAATTTAGAATAGTTTTGATAATCCACTTTGAAAATCCGACAACATTGTAAAAGTTTCTTGATAATTGCAATTCCCTATAAAAATAGATTTCTAGTCACCGACTCGAGACCTGTGAAATTGGGATTCAAACTTTATGCTTAGCAAAAACATGCATACCCAATTGAATGTTGGGGATGGAGATGACCTTCACACACACAGTGCGGAAGCAATGCCACTGTTGGGGATGGAGATGATCTTCCTACACACAGTGCGGAAGCAATATCTTACAATCGAACTCTCACGCAGAATACAGAAACTATGGATCGTCAAGTAAGCAAAACATAACACAAAGGAATTAACGAGGTTCGGCAATGTGCCTACGTTCTCGGACAACTATAGTTCTTTTCTTTCTCCACTGAGAATAATGGGATTACAAGTTACAATATCTCTTTTGGATTCACTCAAGAGTCTCATAAACTCTGATACAAAAGTATGGACACACTTTCGTGAAAAAACACCCGAGGGAAGCACCACGAGCAAGGAGCAACACCACTAGCAAGGAAAAAAAAATGAGCACCAAGAGCACCTCAAATCATCTCCCATTCACCTCCTTATATAGCCTCATGGGAGTCTAGCTTCTCTCCAAGATTGCATTCATCCAAAGTTCATTAACCTTAGGAACTCCAAAAGACAAAGGTCTTTCTCCAAGGTAAATGAACATTGGGAACAACAACACACTTCTCTCTACTTATGGAGGGATCACTCATCAATTTTCACCTTTCTGACTTAAGTGGAAGGTTCTGTCATACCGGCTGCACTTCTGCAAAAAATATTGTTGTCTTTCGGTAAAGACTTTGTCATCATGTATGAGCCGTTGTCATTGATATGAATCTTCTCGATCTGAAGTTGCTTGGATTCCACCATGTTATGAATCCAATGATATCCCATATCAATATGATTTGACTTTGAGTGAAAACTTAAATTATTGTTCAAATGGATAACACTCTGGCTATCACAATAAAGAACATATACTCGTTGTTCTTGACCCAACTCATGTAGGAATATTTTCATCCACAGTAGTTCCTTGTATACTTCTGTAGCTGCGATATATTCTGCTTCTGTAGTCGACAGAGCAACACACTTATGTAATTTTGACTGTCAAGACACAGCTCTCCCTGAAAGAGTAATTAAATAACATGAAGTAGATTTTCAGGAGTCAGTATCTCCAGTCATATCTGCATCTGTGTACCCAATCAACTCAGGCTTGTCATTTCCAAACACAATCTCATTTTGGAAGTACCTCTGACATATCTCAAAATCCACTTCACCGCTTTCCAATACTCTTTTTCCGGATTGGATGAGAATCTGCTGACGACACCAACTGCATGTGCTATGTCAGGTCTGGTGCACACCATCATGTACATAAGACTGCCAACTGCTAAGACGTATGGCACAAATATCATCTCTTCTTTTTCTTTGTTGCTTTTAAGACACTGTTTTGAGCTGAGCAAAAAATGATTAGCAAGTTAAGTCGTCACTGGCTTTACTTTGTCCATGTTGAATTTCTTCAACACCATCTCGATATAAGGTTCTTGCGATAACCGCAGCTTCTCATTCTTTCGATCACGGGAGATATGCATACCGAGAAACTGGTTTGATGGACCTAAGTCCTTCATTGCAAAGAACTTGCTGAGCTCTTTCTTTAACTTGCTGATCTTGTCACTGTCACGACCTACGATCAACATATAGAAGGAGTATAATCAGTTCACCATCGATCAGAGTACCTTTTGACAACACACAATGATCAGAAGTGGTCCAATATTTGTCAGATTTGTCTTCTGGCTTCTGTCCATTGCCGAGTAACACTTCGTACAGATCCTTACAGTAGATGATATCTTCCATACGTAGCCTCCATATGAAATAGTTTGAAGATGTGAGCTTGATCATGGTTGAGGAGGTAGAAGACGATTCCGCTACCACGATCAACAAGCTTGTGTGGCGCTGATACCACTTGTTCGGTATGCTCTGATACCACTTATTGGCACATTGCGGAAGCAATGCCACTTTTGGGGATGGAGATGAACTTCCTACGCAGTGCGGAAGTAATTTGTTAAAATCGAGCTCTCATGCAGAATGCGAAAGTTATGGATTGCTAAGTGAGCAAAATAGAACACACAAAAATTAACGAGGTTCGACAATGTACCTTACGTTATCGGACAACTAATTCTTTAAAGGCTTTAACCGAAATATCCTCTTGTTTGCTAAAGCCATCATTCATATATCCTAGCTAAAGAATTTAATTTCTCATGCTTAATTATACTTCATATGAATTACTTACTAACACAGTGTCAATTCAATAAAATCCAGTCGACTTCTAGAACACCTGCAAAAGCACAACCTTCCTTGTGATTATTTTGAAAAGGTTGCACTAGTCCTTTTTACAGCTTTCTTGAGGTCCCTATTCCTATAATAGTTTCCTGGCGATCAAATAACAAGTAGATTATTTATGACGAACCTGCGCGCAGGCACTGAGGAAGGAGGCGATGACTGTATATGGGGACGGCAAGCAGACGAGGAGCTTCCAGTACGTGTCTGATTAAGCGGCTAATGGAAGGGGAGCACATCGGTCCGTTCAACCTGGGCAACCCGGGCGAGTTCACGATGCTGGAGCTGGCGAAGGTGGTACTCTATACTGTGCTGATGCAGCTACACTGGAATGGTGCTGATCATTGATGTGGCTGCTAATTGGATGCTGCATTGCTGTGCTGTGCTGGACAGTGACGTAGTCAGAATTTGAGTGCAGCATAATCAAGTTTTAATAAAATATATATATATATATATATATATATATATATATATATATATATATATATATAAATGTAAAGAAAAAATTGCATAAATTAGTGAAAAAAATCATATTTTTTATACCTAATCTTGATCTATCCTAGTTTTCATATCGTAGCTACGCATTTGATTCAGAGAGATTTTGTTAGTAGAAATATAGAGTTTATGGTCATATAGTATTCTACAGACCAGATGTCACCTTAAAACATCCGCAACAGATGGTACTGAAGGACTAAATTTACAATAAAATAATAAATTTATAATGGGTTGGATCAATATAAAAACGATAGAAAATTATCTAGTAACATAAAATGATCTTTGGTGACAAATGTCAAAAAATTACATTGTCAAAATAATGTAAAATATATAATCTAAAAATTGGGACTCTAAATTGAGCCTTAATGTTCTACAAAATGAGTTCCTACATTTTGAATGTAGAAATTCTCAAGTCCATATATATATATATATATTGGAGGCATCCTCCAAGGAAGTTCGAACCGCATCTTCCGCGTTGGGGTGCCCCGCCTTTCCCAACGGGCTACGGACACAGGGACAAAAATTATAATTTTTTTATGGTTGACGAGATCATCATGAGCCTTCAATTAAACTTTACTATTCTATAAAATAATCTTTTACACTCCTAAAATAATCTAGAATCTATTAATTGAAATGAACCTAATTAGCAATGTTCTTAGGATTAAGTTCTATTTGGACAAAAAAAAAAATCTTGTCTTGATAAATCTACAAAGCATATATTATATTGTCCATACTAGCATTTGATCCCAATGTCCTAACATCTCATACAAAGAACACTTAGAATCTTGAATATACACGTGCCTATTGACAATTGAATTAATGCAGAAGTACACTAGACATATTTCTTGTTTCTCCTGGAGCTTCTTGTCTAATAGCTTCATTCATGTGTCAATCATCACTAATAGAATCTAGACAATTTGATTTATTTGTGTTGCTCACTAGCTACTTTGTTTACAAAAATAAAATAAAATAATAATAACAATTTTTTTAGGGGGTTCATGTGACCTTCCTGGCCCTCTTCTCCCTCCGCCAGTGGTGTCAGGCCGTGCTAGGTCAAGTTGAGTCAGATTCGAGTATGGGCCGGGTTTGATTCGTTCCTGTCTGGATTGGTTTTATTAAAAAAAACTCGATTTGTACTTTGGACCTTTGACAATTAAAAAAATACTAAAAAAAATTAAGAATACATAACTTTATTAATTTTATAATATTTTTATTTACTTTTAAAAAAAACTGAAATAGTGAAAGTACAAATTCTATCTTCAATGTGACATTTGGTCTTCGCTCTTCAATCTTCATGTCCGGCCTTTTTTTTAATCTTTGATGACGGTCTTTGATATCTTCAACAAGTCTAACTCTACAAGACTCCATTGCTTCATTTTTCAGCTCTTGTAACATCCTCTATAGTAAAAGATTGAAAGTTCAGGACATTAATGTCGACACTTTCATAAACCTGCACTGAAATAATATTTCAATACTACTATGGACATCGGGGTTATAAAAAATCACATGAAAAAAAATAAAGTATAAGATAAGATTTTTCGTGTATATTTCATCACTCTAAAATTGAAAAATATAATTCAGAATCATCATCATATTTTTCATAGGAGTTTTAAAAAGGACAATTCTTGAGTTGAGAGAAAAAATAGTTTTGTTTCTTGTTTTGTAGTACTCTTAACATGAGATTACTTAGAAATTAAACTAGGATTATTAATACCATGAACGGTTGATCCGGATCGGTTCGACATAACTTTTTCTATATAAACTAATTAGAAATTTACACATTATTTAATTTTTGTTTTTAAACTACCTACCTCAATTTTTATATTTTTATGAAAATCATCTAACAATATAAATACACAATCCAATTTTATTTTAGGATCTAAAATGGCACGCAAACAATATAAAACAAGTATATCATACTACTATTTAGAAATTTTGCTTCCATTTTAGTAACGGCATAATCAAAACCAGTAAAATATCTATATTTTTAAAATAAATGAGTAACATTAATGATCTCTAATAAAACGAAAGGAGAAGTTTGATAATAAACTCTACCTAAAAATACATGTAGTATTCTAAAATATTCTAAAAATTTAAAATTTGTAGTAATAACTAACGAAACATTCTCAGTTAATTGGTAATCATTGTTTGAACTTAATTGTTTGAACTTATATTAATATAGTATTTAATAACATCTTTATACTTAATAAACGATTTAAGCGTTTATGTTAAATTTCAAATCTACGAAGTACATCATTAAAACAAATCTCTTAAAATTTAGATCATCTTATGCAAATAAAGTTTTAAATTATTGGTGTTTTGTCACTCCTCGTTTCCGATATACATATTTGAAACGTAGCATTTCTTGCTTACATAATAATTATGTTACATAAAGACACAACCCATTTTTTTTTGTTTAGATTGGTTCATGGTTTATTTGTTTGGATTTGTTTGGTCATGAGTTGAACCCATGGTCTAAACCTCTAGCCCTAACTATATAAGTCAACTTTTTTCTCTCTCTTCCCCCATCCTCTCATTTCCTCTCTTTCTTCATTTTAGGCATACTCCTTGCATGACATGGAGAAATCCTTATATTTTATTTTTTGTTTTTTCTTGCATTTTATTAGTCTAATATGTATGCATTATGATTCTAGGCATTTTTAATACTTGGAGTTTTTTATTTTGATGGATGAATATGAGTAGATCTACATTTGAAGATCAGAATTTTAATGAGTTTTATGTTTTTTTTTTGTTTTGATCTATTAAAACTTGGTATCTTCAAAAACTAGTTGTTCCACGTGATAGAGCATTCAATTTCGTACAGTTTTGACTTTTGGTTCACTTGATTTGGAATTAAAATAAAAATTTTATGAAGGAAACAAACTTTCGGTTTGTAGCCTTCCGCCATGGTTGAACTTGTTGTTTGGAGAAGACGAAGTATTCATGCGGCCAGCACCTATGCGGCTGAGAGTGCTATGCGGCATGAACTCTTTTTCGCATATACCTTCCAACATGCATCCATCTTGTTGGATGCATGACTGATTTGTACACATGCATTCTGGAGCTAAGTACTTGGAAATGTCTTAACGACAGAACTCCTTATGTTTCACTCGCTGAACGAATGAGAACTTCACTAAGTCCTAGCAGGAATGTTATGCGGCGAGCATGTTATGCGGTGAACACCCATGAGGCAAATTGTCTATGAGGCAAGTTGTCTATGAGGCAAATTGTCAATGAGGCAAGTTGTCTATGAGGTCAGCAGTCCATGAGGCAAGTTGTCTATGAGGTGAGCTGTTTTCATGCGCGCACACTTTTATTGTTTTGCTTGGTTTGAATATTTAATTAGATTTTATGACTGCATAAGTGATCCTGATGAGTGTAAGTAAGATTAGACTTAGTAGCTACGTGTTGGGCCTGACTATGTGCTTGACCCGACAATGTGTAAAAATAGACCATGCGCCAAGTGACTTTGACTACCGATGTGCCTGACTTGACCAATGTGTTGTTATGTGCTAGAACTCATGTGATTTACCAAAGATTGATAACTTGACTCGACTATTAGTATCCGTGCTGATACACTTACTACGTGTTATGTGTTCCCACGTTCTAAGTGTTCCTACACGATTATATTACATGTTTTACACCCAGGTGTACCTATGTGCTATGCGACATGTGATATGATACGATTTCTCAAGCATGGACATGATAATTTTTCAATAACCAAGCGTGGCTAGGACTTGTGTTGATTGTTGCATCACGCTGGATGAATCTAAATTGAATTGCCAAGTGACAAAGTGGACTCGTATCCAGTATGCTCGTAATGCGGTACGACATATAAGGAGAATAACATATGATCACGCCATGTGATTCCAGATAACCGTAGCGTTAACTAGGCAACTAAAACTTGTAGAGCATTGGGAGGGACGAAATCCCAATATCGTGCTTAACTAGCCACCCTCAATCATTTGGAGAGTGAAGGATGGCCACCATTTGGATATTGTTTAAATCCTCACCAGTGGATTGCGATATCCCACTATTATATTGTACTGTGTTCTATGCGATCTTAGCGTGGTGGCATTGCGAGGGACCTGTGCATAATTACTACGTGTTACATGGCGATTCATGGCTCGGCTAGCCCTGCTAGCACATGGTTCGATCTGAGGATTCCTATTGCATGCATAATATCTCTGAGATAACGCAGACTCCACCTAGCAAGCCGTACAAGTGATTGGCCGACACTGTAATCGAACTTGTTTGTGGTTGTATCTTCTGTTGAGTAGCCCTAGGGACATGGACTATCATGGTGCAGTGGTCTAACCCTTGTCCTTGTTTTGTTGTGGGGTTAGATTGTTGTATCACGATAGGCTATGGACCGAAACTACGAAACAAAACTATATATATATATATATATATATATATATATATATATATATATATATATATATATATATATATATTTCTTACTGGTTTTGTTTTTTCATTCGTGCTACCTTTGTGGTACTTGTTATTTGGGGTCTAACCCCACTAGTTTTGCATGGCCAGGTTTAAAGCCAACACCCGATGATCCAGAGTACTTCCCCCTGAACAATGGCGTGCACCAGACGGATGGCCGTTGAGGGACACGAGTCAGTTTCTTCTTCCCTGCTCGATATTGTACATTTTACTCTTTTGGGGGTTTAGCCACCGACACCTGTTAGCCGACAAGTCTGGACATATAGTTTCCTTACATGATTGTAATTAATCAGACTGCAGCTGATCATGGTCATGTACTTTTGTTACTCTGTCAGCTTCCCATTTTGTACAACTGGTTTCTAGAATATTTTAATGTGGCAATTGGGACGCCTTTCAGCTTTATCGTACATGTTATATATTTGTTATTCTTGATTGACTGATTGAGACAATAGATGTTATGTGTGACCCTAAAGGACTTGCTTATAGTATGCACCCTCTTGTCTAGCTACAGCCGTGATCGTCGTACGATGTTCTATATCTTGTACAGGGTAGCTGGCTATGTCCGTCTCTGTACTCCGATACTGGACATGACATGTCTACTTGGTGAAGTGTTCACGTATTCTAATATTTTATCAATTAGTTTCAAAAAATTGTAGGCGTTATTATACAACTAAATTAACAACAAGTGAAACATATCTTACATTGGGAAAAAATCAACTTTTCAATATAGGCAAAAATTGAGATTTCAAAATATTATAAAAAAATATTAATGCTAGTATTATAAAAAAAAATATTATGAATATCGTATTCACGTAAAACTTGTAACATAGCTCTGCATATTACATTTGTAGCATGAGAAGATTTCAAAGGTCTTCAAGAAAGAATTTATTTTTGTAAAAATAATTTTGCATCTAAATAATATGTCGTGATACAAACAAAATAATGATTTTGGTTACTAGTCCATATGTTCGAAGCTAAAGAAAAAAAATACTAATATTTTCAAATCTGCGTTTTCCCCCCAAATTGTTTTGAAAGCTTGTGCTCTACTAGTATATCTATAAATTTTTGTAACAAATATTTTGTATACTACTTGCATAATCATAATATTATTTACTTTCACTAAATGTGAAAGTTTGTTTACCACAAATAATATATTTTGTTGAGTTGTTTTTATTGCGAGCAGATGAATAAGTAGAGGATCCTAATGAAGATCCTTCAACATCGTTGTTTAACTGTAATTGTCTAGCATCATTTTTTAAAAAAAATTTGAAAATGCCTTTAGTAAAGGCGTTCTCTAAATAAATAAATAAAAACTTGGAAATGTCTGTAACATGGACAATTTTCATTGATATTTTTTTACATTCTCCAGACCCAAATAAAAAAATTGAATAAAATTTGACAACGTCCTTACTAAGAACGTTTTCAGTGGTATATTATTTTGCATTATGGAGAGAACCAAAACACTCCACGCTCTTGGTAAAGACTTTTTTGTTCTCTCTTTATAATTTTGACAAATATTCTTCTCTCACTATAATTTAAATGGACTTTAATCCTCTATACGAACATTTATGTTAATAAAACTCAGCCCATAGACGCTTCCCAGCCCAAATAGTCTAAGCCGTCCGTTCGCAGGACATTCCGCATCAGTCCATCAATCTCCACCCAATAAATACCACCATCAGCAGCAGGAACCATTCCCTCCATTCCAAAACCCTAACCCTAACCCTAACCCTAACCCTAGATTTCCCCCAAATTCCAGAGAGAAGATGAGCCGCATTGGGAGCGCAGGCAAGGGCGGGAAGAAGAAGGCGACGACTACTTTCGTCATCGACTGCGGGAAACCTGTGGAGGACAAGATCATGGACATCGCGTCGCTGGAGAAGTTCCTCCAGGAGCGGATCAAGGTCGCCGGAGGGAAGGCCGGAGCGCTCGGCGATGCCGTCACCGTTTCCAGGGAGAAGTCGAAGGTCACCGTCACCTCCGACGGGCCCTTCTCCAAGAGGTATCGGACCACGAATGATTTTGTGTCATATGTTTCCTAGTCACGGTACGACACGAAATGGACACTAGAACCATTTTGAATGTTTGTATGAAGTTAAAGTATTGCAGTTCCATGGAACCATAGATTTGGGTTTGTGACTCGTATGGACAGACCTTAGATTTTTGTGTCATATGTTGCATAGTCACGATACGACACGAAATGGACACTAGAACCATTTTGAATGTCTGTATTAAGTTAAAGTATTGCAGTTCCACCATGGAACCCTAGATCTGGTTTCGTTTCACTGTATTTATCTAGAGTAAAAAATTATTGTTTGCTGGATCTAGCATAAAAATTGCAGTTCTCTATGTTGCGAATAATATGGGTCTAATATACTGTTTTAGAACGATATTGTACTGATCAGGGCCTTATTTTGTTATCTATTCAAGTAGATTTTCTTTGATTTGATTGGAATGGTAATGAGTATTTTGTAGTGTTTATATCGGATTTAGTGTAAAAATTGTACTTTTCTTGTTATTTTGTATTCCTGTTATATCGATCTGTGAGTTGGGTGAGTATTAGTGTTTAACAAATTGTTTTGGAGCAATATTGTATATTGTATTGATCAAGCTTAGTTTTATGAATTAGAGTGGATTTTTATTTGGTCAAAATGGTAATGAGAACTTTTAATTGTGGAGTTTCTGAATCTATTGTAAAAAAGATAACTTTCTGTTTTAGTTTACTTTCCAGGTGACATTGGTTCATGAAATAGGCGAATAATATGGGTTTTCTGATTGTTCTTTAAACATGTCTATTTAATAACTAATTTTCTCATGTGGACCAATAGATGCATTAGTTAGGAGCGGTACTATATAGTCAAAGAGCCCAGCCTAAAGTAGAACTTGGATTTTAGCAATAATTAAGTTTATGGTTTATGTTAACCTTACATAGACAAGTCCTTTAGCAGAAGCTGCTTTGATGTAGACAAGTCCTTTAGCAGAAGTTGCTTTGAAGAATATTATTGAAATAGTCGACCCAAAATTTTGGGATGAGGCTTTGTTGTTGTATTATCTGGAAATGGAGCCATCTGTGATAAGTACTTCAGGTTTTGTTTGGTTTGAAAGTTGGAAATGGTCGTAAGCCGGCCTGTGAAAACCATCTTTACTGAGGTTTACATATCAAAGGGAATCCTTGATATGTATCTGAGCACGACCTTACCTCCTTGGTGTCTTCAAAGATCGTTTCCAAAAATGATATAAGTTTACAAGTGATTTCAAAAGTCCCAAATTTTCAAAAATGTTTGCGAAACTATATAAGTATTTTGTTTGTTTTATAAGTCCCGATTTGAAGTTATGAAAACCCAATGTCGCATATAATAAGTCCACAATATGTTATGAGACTAATGCAAGCTACTCTGTTTTTGTAGAGAAATGGCTATGACCGGTAACCAAGGGCTATCGCGAGCATCTTACTCGACCGATGACCAAGTCGATAGATTGATAGCCATGATGGAGAATCAACAGAAACAATATGAAGCCCAGCAAAGGCAGGTTGAGGCCTGGAGCTTGGCACAACAAACACAGTTTGATTCTTTGACCCAGCTAGTGACAATAGTGGCAGCTAACAACAGTGGATCTAGGACAACTGCGACGCCTGTTGCAGTCTCAGCAGTGCCTCAAGAAGTGGATATGGCAGGAACTAATGAAAATCAACAGGCGACCAAGAAGTCTACCTTTAAGGGTGCTAAGTTTCTGAAGTTAAACCCTCCAGAGTTTGAGGGCAGAACTGCACCGGACAAGGTGATGGATTGGGTCGCAAGGATGGAGGACTTATTTGAGTTTGCTGGAGTACCGACGAACAAGAGGGTAGCGTGTGCAGTTATACAACTACGGTTACGAGCACACGATTGGTGGGAGATCAAGAAGCAGGACCTCGCCACTAGGCATCAAGATGGCAGAATCACCTGGGGAATGTTCAAGGATGCATTTCTCGAACAGTATTTTCCTCCAGCCGTCAGACAGAAGAAGGAAGTCGAGTTTACCGAACTTACGCAAGGGAGCATGTCTGTCGAAGACTATGAGTCGGAATTTTTAAAGCTTGCTAAGTTTGCTAGCTCGATGATTCCTAACGAGAGGGCCCGTATGAATCGATTCATCAAAGGTTTGAATGACGACCTTAGAAAGGATGTGATGAACCGAGAGTGTACGTCGTACGTCAAAGCCTTTGAGGCAGCAGTACAGAATGAGGAGTTCACACCACGAAGGGCTCCGGAAAATGTGTCGGCTAATCGAAACCCTCCTGCTAAAAGATACCAAGATGGGGAGAGAAAGAATCAAGGCGAACAATGTCCTGCTCAAGAGTGCAATTTATGTGGCCGACAGGACCATACGTACGAAAACTATCGTACTAGAAACATAGAGTGCTTTAATTGTGGTCAGAGGGGCCATAGTTTTAAAGATTGTCAGAATAAGGGACGGGTTCCAGAGGATAGAAATGACATTACAAAGCGTGGGCAGAATCAGAATCTCGTGCCAGCTCCAACCAATAGACAGACTGATCAGATGGGGAGAGCCAGGGTTTATCAGCTGAACATTAAGCGAGAGAACGATTACGACGTTGGTGAGTCGGATTCCTTGGCTCATTGATTTCTCGATTCTTTGATTCCTTAAGTTTCGAGGACGATTTTTTTTTCTCAGTGAGGTATTATGTGACTCGGTTGAAAATCGAGTATCGGAGAAATGCATTGAACTTTTCCAACTGATGGATCAGCTTCTATTGAAATGAGTCCCAGAGTTTTCGTTGGATGTTTTCACTGCTTGGTTTTGTTGATTTGCGTTTTCGTGTTGCTTTTCGATAATTTGGTTTTCATAGTTCGCTTTCCTCGCTTGCGCATTCATTTCGAATCGTAAGCGAAAGAGATCGAAAGATGCTAACCAAGTGTTAGTGCAATTTCAGGACGCATAACCAATGAGCGATCGCTACGTGAGGGTTCCCATTCTCTCGAGTTGATTCAATTTGTGAGTGGCTTCGGCGGCCTCGTTTGGTTCGCGGAAAGAAAAGGAAAAGAAATCAATTCCTTGCTCTTTCCTTTCCTTTGGGAAATTACAATTTTCATTGATTTTCCTTTCCGGTGTTTGGAAATGCCAAGAAAATTGGGAGCGAAAGTGACTACTTAAAGGTGGGAAAGTGAATCCATGGTTGGATGGAGGGAACCATTTTCTACCCTAATTTCCTTTCCAATGTGAATCATTTTCCTTTCTTCAATTCCTTTGACACCCAAACATAGGAAAGTAATGACTTTCCTTTTCCAACCCCGCGATTCCGCG
The DNA here is from genome assembly GCA_036927795.1 of Iris macrosiphon. Lineage (NCBI taxonomy): Eukaryota > Viridiplantae > Streptophyta > Magnoliopsida > Asparagales > Iridaceae > Iris > Iris macrosiphon. The sequence goes on along the minus strand of JAYESA010001147.1, from coordinate 31,855 downwards.
AGAACCAAACGTGGCCTGGAAGTTTTTTTCTTCTTCTTCTTTTGTTCATTTGGGTTGTTATTTACTCATAGTAGTTAGTATGTACTATAGAAGAAAGATTGCAGTGGTTTGAGTGATACCAGATGCATTTGGAGCTCAGGTTTTCTCAAGGCTAGTAGACAGGAAGACTGAAGTATGGATGAATTTGTATGATAATATTTAGTTCTTCTGAACAGATTTGTTTTTTAGGATTAGTTGAAGCTGTTGCTGCTGTTTACAAATTATGCGAGATGATGAATATAACATAGTTTTAATAATATAATTGTAAATCAATGCAAGAGCTATCAACGCATAAAAACTTTTTAAATGTTGGCAATCTTTCAGGAATTGATTTTTGAAGGGTTGAACTTACTATTTAAATATCACCCTTTATTGTGGTTGCCCAAAAGCTTGAAATTGAATCCTGCTTTGTGGAGGTATTAATCTTTTGGAGAATTTGAAGCTGGAAATTTAAGAGCGGATTCTTTTATACTTTATTGTTGTTCAATGCACCTAGACTTGCTTCTATAGGGGTTTTACAATGAATCTCATGGTAGTTTAATATAGCCTTCGTTCATATAGATGGTGACGGCAGTAGAATAACATTGCAAGAATGTCCGACTTCAAACTAAAATAATATATATTCATATGTAGGACAATATTTAGTTTTTGCTCCGGATCACTAAAATATGAAATAGCTGGTAGACAGTGTTGGTTAGCATGTAGGTTTAGCTGCTTGTTTTTTTACTTTTCATTCATCGTGCTGAAGAACTTGTTCTTGTGCAGTAAATGTTGATATATCTTATAGCGGATTTTTCAATATAGGCTATATTGTACTCTGTTTCTGGTTGGCCTTACCATTTTTCTTTTGATATTCCATGCTAATTGCCCAACTCATCTTTTGTGTGTTATGGATCTCAGGTATCTGAAGTATCTGACGAAGAAGTACTTGAAGAAGCACAATGTGAGGGATTGGTTGCGTGTGATTGCATCAAACAAGGATCGCAATGTTTACGAGCTGCGATACTTCAACATTGCAGAAAATGAGGGGGAGGAGGAAGATTGAGGACAACCCTTTCTCTCCATATTCTTGCTGTTGAAGTTGGTCTAGACTTTATTCTCTCTTGCTTTAGGGACTTCATGTGCAATTACATTGTTTTTTAGTAGTAGTATAAACTTGTTCAAGTTCTTTAAGTAGATTAATGTGTTGTCAAGCAAGTTTCCTATACCTAAGTTCGTCTCTTATATTTATTTGCCTCTATGAATCCCGTCTTTATATATCTTATAATAGAGCCTGCCATTTGGCAGGATTTCATATACAATCAGTTAATGAATTTAAAAATGATGCTGTTTCTAGTAGTCTAGTGTTCACAGTTTGAAGGATAGGTTCTAGTGCAATGTTTGAATGGGGGACTAGTAGACCACCATTTCTCTCTCTTCAAACTGATTCCAGAAGACTTTTGAAGGAATGTAATAAAAAATATTGTATTGTAAGTTTTCTACTCAAATCTTTGCATCAAAGAAATCTCAAATCTTAATAATGCGAGAGCCTCGAGGAACTTGTAATCTCTATATATCGCGTCTAATTTATAAAGAAATGGTTGGCTTATTATAAATTAAATTCACAATCTATTCTACAGAATATGGATACCATTGTACTTTTGTACATCATTGTTGCCGGCAGTGGGGATGTCAATGTTTGCTGAGATACTGATAGTTGTTCTAATGGACCTACTAGTATATTCGGCATGAGTTTATTGCCAACATTTTCTTCATTGGATCCACCTTTTGCTAGTTTTTCTTCTCATTTAATACCATGTCATGCATGTATAAACACATGATTTTTAAACTAGTGATATTGTAGTCGTTCCATTAGGTGGTCGAGGAGATTGATATGGCGTCTTAGTTGAAAATTTCGATATGGGCTATTATCATGTTTGAGGAGCTGAAAGTGAGAAATCCCAAGTACATTAAGCTGGTTTCTGAGCAGTTCTCAGACTTCTCTATAACTTCAATATTATAATCCTTGTCGACAGTGACGGATCCAGAATTACAATTCACTGATGGCACAACATAAGAGGGTTCGGAAACAACGCCCCTGATTTTTTTTTGGGATAAATATATATTATTTTATTAAATAGTACTATTTCATGCAATAAAGTATTACATATCAAAATAGTTAGTTCTCTACTAGTTATTCATATTTCGAAAACGTTTAACTACATCATTTGTAACGCTATTAATCAAAAAAAAATTTCTTCTTCTGTGAACCATACATTACAATTATTTTTTTTTAAAAAATTTGGGGGTCAGTCCCCTCTTTTCTACTAAGCAACTCGTTTGATGGTACCGCTACTTTCTAAAAACACATTGGAGTCCAGCCCCCGAGTTCAGAATTATCCCTCTCATCGGAAACATCATCTGCAATAGCAGTGTAGTATTCTTGCTTAGTACTCCTAAAAACCTCTACATACCTCCGGCTCATGTTATGCCTGTTTCTCTGTATGGCCAAATCAACTTGAATGGCATGAGTCGGAACGCAGAAAGCCTCCCCACTGAACCAGCCCCCTCGCATCAGAATACTTCACTACTACTTTTTTCTACTAAGCAAGAATACTACACTGCTATTTTTTTTTTTTTTTTACGGGGCGCTGGACTGCTATTTTTTTCACTAGGGGCCTAGCCCCCCAGTGAAGTATATGTGGATCCGCCGATGCATGTCGGCTAAAGTTATCGATGACGATCTCTGCCTCAAAGTCAGAATAATGGTGCTGCTGCAACGACAAATAAATGGAGTTAACTGACCATTGCCTCCCTAGCTAGGGGTGGACATTATTCGGTTTTGGACCACGAATAGGATTTGATTTTTTTGAAAATATTAAAAAATATATTTCGTTTTGGTCCAAAATCGAATGATACTTATTCAATTATTAAATATCCTCAATTTTATACATATTTATGATTAAAAATGTATATATTTTGAAAACAATAGTACTATGTATATGTTGTAAAATCTATTTTTGATAATTTAATAACTAAGTTAATTTTGAAATACAACAAACATATATATATAAAATTATAATTTTTAATATAAATTAACAATAATTTTAATTTTGGGTCCGATTCATCAAACAGTTAAAATAGTACAACCGAATTAATTATTGGTTTGGTTTTGGTTATGGCTATTTTTGATTCGGTTTTGATTTTGGGTTCATAAACTTTTGGTTTATTCGATTTTGACTATTCCGATTCAATTGAAACCACATAAACAGAACGCTCACACCTATCCCTAGCTCTCATTCTCGGCTCTACTTTCTTTGTTAATTGCCACAGGCTGCATTGGTACCCTTGCTTGAGCCTTCAACCATGGAGATGGAAATCTATCATCCTCAAAGACGCAACGTTGGCCCATTGATATTCTACTTTAGGTTTCTGGAAAGTGTCATCTACGCAATTTATATTGTACATGGCTCTCATGACACAGCAGATCTACTGTCCTGTATTTCTATTCCGTGGATTCTCTTTTTTGACAAAAATAGAGGACATAATTTACAGGACTGCTCATGACAGCTCTTTCAGAATAAAATCAATCAAGGTTTTGACTATCATCCCAAGGATTACAAGGGTGAGAAACTAGCATCATCACCACAACAAAAGATGACTTCCGAAAGGAAGTTTTCAGTACCAATTTTGCTGGCATATCGAAAAGTCATATATTTATGCCATCTATGGTGATGGATTGATTCCCATTTCAGGCGGTACATGCAACAATTTGCATCCATTTTCGGTTAAATGCGCAGGGCACTCTGGATTTTTGCAAGTGAAGAATTTCTGTCATGTAAGCGAAAAGAATCCCTTCGACGAACATTTGAAAATTTATGGTAAACTGTAGAACCACATTGAAGATATCACTCAGCATCAACTGTAATACTTGTTTAACAATAATAAGCTAACTATTACAAATTACAAAATTCTTGCCAACATATTTTCCCTGTTCTTGAGTGGGAAGATATATTGACCAACATTCGATAATCTTTAGATAATCTATGAATCAAATTTAAGCACAAAACATCTCCTTCCTCCTCTTGTTCCCTGGTTTCGGTGTAGGTGCTCGCTCTGCACTATTCCAAGTCTTGCTGCAACCTGAAACAGATCACCAACAAATTTTATAAAGAATAACAATGGTCTTCTAGGTCCGTGCCTTCTTCTTCGAAGGTCCCTTTCCAGCAGATGTAGGTCTCTTAGCATTAGGTCTCTTTGAATTTGCCTTCTTCCCGCCCAGTTGGTGTTCCCCTGATTTGTCATAAGGATCCACTTCCTCATACTTTATCGGCTTAATAATCATACCAGCTTTCTTGACAACCTGAATAGCATGCAAGTATTGTCATTTTTGCACCCAACGAATTTGCAAGGAAAGATTCATAGGGGGCTGATACTTACAGCTGGTCGATTAAGTGCCCCAACTGATATTGCAGGATTATACTCGGGTCCCAGAGGCATTCGTATGCTCTGCTCATAGACTTCCTTAGATCTATAAGGAAAAGGCAAGACCCTTGCGTGTAGTTTCTCAGCCTGCAAGATGAAGTAATTTATGATTATGTAAACAAAATCGATGATACTAAAAAGAACTTCACGAAGGAAAGAAATGGATAATGTGGGCTTCTCATCTAAAACATATAAAAGGGGCATTATAATCAATTTACTTGCTTCAAGTCACCCAATATCATCACAACTGAGCAACTCACATATTGCACGAATTTATACTATAACCAGAGGCTGGCTGTTGCACCATGCATACACTATGGGATTGTTGGCCTGCACTTGAAACTTCTCAAATCCACAAGTACATCAAGCATGACAGTTAGATAATGGAGCCAACACAAGCAATTATGAAGAAATGCCTCACATTTTCTCAATGAAGAATGCTTCAGCTGCAACTATCGGCAAGCCCATCATACTATGTAACTCCTAGCCATAAGAATTGATAGCTGTTGATTGGCATTATAACGAGGTTTTCGTGAGGAAGCCTATGTGGGGACAATCACATATTGCTGGATGTGCATGAGCTAAAATGGAGATGGAGGGGTCAGATTGAATAGAGCCTTACATAACAGCACTAAGTCTCTATATGCCAACTTCATAAACAAACTCGAGCCAACAATGAATGTAGTGTGGATGAAGATGTTTGTGGAGAAAGAAAGTCCCAACAGGAAGAATATAAAACACTACTATGAAAATGGGCATAAATTCAACTAGGGAGGAGAAAGTAATAACTTATCCAAAGGAGTTGTTTTACCAAATGACAGGATGGTGGGAAATAAGCTATAAGATGGTACCCAAAAAAAGTTTGGGAAAGCCGAGAAAGAGAGGCTCAGAATTGTTTTGAAGTGACTGGGAAGAGAGGATAAGCTATGCTGGGTTGTACGAGTAATGATTTCAAATAGCTTATTTTGTGATACCTGATATTGCTCTCTAGAGGGATGTTGATAAAGATTACTTGGTCAGGGTCTTTGGGATTGGTAGCCACAATATAGTTACTGTTAAAATTATAGCAAAGTCGACATGTTACAGTTGGACATGTAACAAATAGTACTCTACTGACCTTTTTATCAATCTTCTCTGATATAATTACATGCTTGAGATTAGAATCTTTCCTCTTCTTGAGGGCATCTTCCCTCTTCCTTTTAGCACTTTCATGTTCTTGCAGCATCCAAGAAGGCGGTCCTCTTTTCTGTTGGACATCCGTCCATTGGCCCCATCCAGGAAGCAGAAATGGTTTTTCAGGTTCCGGGTTCTCCTCATTAAGTACTTCCATCTTGTCCTTCTCAAACTCAGTTTCCACATCATCACCAGCAAAAGCACTATGTATAAGATCAGCTTGAGATGGAAGTTCATAATCTGTCCTTGTGGCAAAAGATGGAACCCCATCCACCATTTCTTCGTCCGAGTCAGAATCACTATTGTTATCCATTACCTTCAAATGAATAGGAAGATGCTAAAAAGTTAGGCAGCTCATTTTCATTTAGAGATAAATTAGAAGATATACCTTGGTGTCCTGAGTAGAGAGAGAGGGATTATCAACTGCTGCAGATTTCTTGACTTTCGCACTTAACCCATCTTCACCTTTCGTCTGCTAAAAGGATTGGATGATCAATAAACACAAGATTCTATATATAATATATGTAAAAAAAAGTTCTCACAAAAAAAGGAAAAGATTCTTGAATAGCTCCCATGCACTCCACTTGCATATTAAGACTATAAACCATGACGGCCCCAATCAATACAAGTCTTGAAGATGGGGAATGGAGAGGAACAAGGTGAAGGAGATGGTAGCTCCAATCTATTTGCTATTTAAGTACAAAGCATATGGTAGACATATATAACCTTTTTCCAGGAACCTGAAGCAAATATCGCGACATCATGCGTTGTCTTAGGACCAGGATCTTTTACAATGTCGTCAAAATTCTGCATAGCAATATATATGATATATTAATAAACATACTGGAGTTTGAGAGGAAGAAAATTGAAAGCAGAGTTGGACCAATCAGCAAAAAATTCATACCTTAAAGACAGATTTCTGATCCATGTCCGACGCATCAAGGAGAGGCGCTGAGACAAACTGGGCTCCCTTTGACCCATTTTTCACTTCCTGCTCATCATTATATTCTATGTGCTCAAAATCATCCTCACTATCACTATGTCTAGCATTATCTAACTCGATCCTTTTACTAGGTTGATGAGACTGCTGCTTAGCTGTACCAAATACTTGTCTACCACTTTTTTTATTAGATTTAGACTCTACCCCATCACCATCCACAAGATTCCCCAATGATGAATCGTATTCCTGAAGAGCAAGGCGAGCTTCTTCATAAGCTGCCTCTTTTTGTTTCTTCAAGCCACGCACCTGTAGAGCATGTCAAATAGTGATAGTAATCAGCTGAAAACTTTCATATAATAAAGATAAGGTGATCAAGGAAAAAAAAAAGTAATATGATTACTCAGAAAATGAACATATAAAAATGAAAATTAAAAGAGAGAACATAGACGAGGTCGTTATAAAGGATAATAACAACACCGTGCTGGCCTTCAATATGGGAAAACATGGGCAGCATACTTATTAGGTGTCTGGCTCTTCTTCGAGTTATAGTTACCTCCCTAGTGCACTCATTGGTGAGTTCTACCTTGTAAGCCCTTTCCAATCTCAACTTATTAACTGTCGCAAGTTACAATATGTATATCAAAATGTGGTTAAACTTCATAGATAAAGGAAATGGAAGTCTTTTAATCTAGAATAATAGAAGTTAATAGTGTACAAAGGAGAATAAGGGGATGGCTCTTAGAAGAGCTCAATGGAGAAGGTTCAAGTACAAACTCCTAAAGATTTGAAATACAGGATTTCTGGCATATTATTTTTGCTGGCACTTTGATCTAGAATAACTAAATAAAAGGCTAAAACTCTAGAGAGTTAACAAAGGACGAAAATAGAACAGCAGACCACCATATATAAGGAAACATCACAGGAGAAAAAGAAGAGACTGATAAGAGGAACAGGATATTGGTTTACATTTCCACACTAGTTACGAAAAATCATGTTCGCCTTCACCTCTTCTGGAGTCCTCTCACAGCAAATCGGCACAAATGAATTAAATGAAACCAATATCTCATCAAATGAAGATATATCTGCTGGCGTTATTAGCATAAATACTATGTTTCCCATTAATTTCAACTACTCAATGTTTCTCTTTAGCCTGATCTTTTCAGTTGAAAGAACCAAATTCAAAACCAAACAACCATTTGGCAGCATTGAACTCAAAGTAACCGAGTTCTCACGACATGGAACCATTAACATAAACATACTAGTAAATGGAGAGGCAAGCACTTAGCATAGAAAGGAGAGAGAAAGCATGCTGATAATGTGACATAGGGACACTAAAGCACATCAGCAGACAAATTTTACAATATATCTATTTCTAGTTAATAGTGAAATGCCATTCCATTACTCTTTGGCTTGATGTGTCAGTCTTAGAGATGAAGGCAATTCCATATAGCAAGTTGTATCCTATGTTCGCAGTATCGGCTGATACTGATACATATCAGTATCGGCTGATACTGATACATATCAACCGTATTGTATTGTTTTTTGCCTGTCCCGACCAAATACTGAACGCTACAGATGCCGGTTGATACCGACACTGGGACTTCTTCCCGGTCAATTCAAAAAAGAGAAAACTACAAGAAAAGTGAGAAATATGGGGAAAAGTGTGGCAACACAATGAGAGACATGTCAAAGATCTACATGCTACAAACCTACAATGTGGTGATAAGATTTCTTCGACACACTATAAGTATATAACCATTCCATTTGTCGAAGTTGTATTTTTATAGATTCACAACATCCATCATCTTAATATTATTCCATTCAAATCTAACAAGAAACAACAAATAATATATATATAATTATGCTTAAAATTATTATTATTATAATTTTTTACTTTCCAAAACAAATAACTATGAAACTCCAATCTTTCCAATCTGAAGCCTTCGCCGATATTGATACTCATAAGAAGGGTCCAAAACCGATTCCGATATTGCGAATGAATGCATCATCTTGCCTCTTCGTCTAAACCTTTTAGAGTCTAGGGGGAATAGTAAGTTTACCTACCCCTACTTGTGAACTAGCCATCTAGGTTTTACGGCCTGTCCCTTTCTGCTCATAACTACCATGGCTAGGACTTCACACCAACATAGAGGGTTCCACAAAAGACCAACAGCTGGTCATACAAATTTTCTCCATAGCCAAACCCATTTGATGGCAGAAGGCTTGGATTATGATGTATTTCTAATTAAGAACGGAACAAGTTCTACCTAAATGAAAGACGATCTTAATGTGAATTACCGGTGAGGATTGGTCCAGGTGAAAGCAGACTTTAGTAGAGAGAATAACAATATTTTTAAGGGAGCAAGGAGTATTCCTCTTAAGATAAGCCTCCTTCTACAATTGTCTGTACTCTACCACAGAACAAAAACACTAAGTGCCTTGAATTCAAGGGTCACTCAAAAGTTTACAAAGTACAACTATTTTCTACAGTGTAACATTTCTTAAACAAAACTATTTCTAACCATCATGCCCCTACAGCAAGATATAATATCTAGTTGCATAGCCACGGATATGAACTCAGATACGGATATGATATGGATTCTGAGAGATTCAGAGTTTGACATTTTTTAAAATTTTAGGAAACGGGTACGAGAAGGATTCAGGCATAAATATGTAAAGATATCTATATACATATTTTATACATTAGATTTTTCATAATATCCATATTTATGCATGTTCTTGCAGTAATTGGGTCTCAAAAGTTAAGGTAAGGTTTGATACAAAGAACTGTTAATTTTTCATATTTCAAATGTTTGGTACAATAACGACCATGCAAATCACTTTCAACTATATTTTGGGCAACTATATTTTGGGTCTCTTTGAAGCTAGACATGAGCAAATCATATCCAACATATTGAGGAAGTGTCTTGTTGGATACGTGTCGAAAAAAGATACAAGCGTGGATACAGTCCTCCGAAGGAGTATCCATGCAACATAAGGTAATGTGTGGAAGGTCGATAACCTACGACATAAAAAAAGAATAGGAATCCTTTTAAAATGACAACAATATCATAAGGGGGCACAAGTATCTTCAACCCTGATAAAGTGCTGCTAAAATAAAAGACGCTAAAGACACAACACTAGCAATGTTCTAAATGGTGGTCGAGGTAGCTGCCTAGGCGGCTCTAAATGGTGGTCAAGGCAGCTGCCTAGGCGGCGGTTAGGCGTGAGGCGGCAGCTTTCCGTATCGTTTTTGTTGGTGGTGGTGGAGTAGACGGTCGATGGAGCTTTGGCGGTGTAAGCAGATATAAGACGGATTAGACAGAGGTGAAGCGGCATAGGCAGGTGTTTTGGGGGGGAGGGGGGGGGGGGGCAATACCTGACTATATTTTTTGGCAAAACAGTTTTGCAAGCATTATGAACCTATGATTCACTTTTACAATACTGAAACTTCATAAATCTTTGTTCTACAACTTATTTACACATAAAATACCCTTAAAATATGCATATATGCACACACAACAAACAAGGGTAAAATAGTAAAAAAATGTCCAAAAAGGGTGATGCGCAGCCTAGACGACAGACGGAGCCTCTTTGCCGCGCACCCGCCTTTAACACTAGCAATAAGAACGTCCTTTGCACTTGATACATTTCAGGACAAGTAAATATGACTTCCACCTGAATCGAAGTAGTCATAACAATTGGTATTTGGCACTGGCCAAACAAACAAAAGATGAAGCAATCAATCAATCATTCATAAACCCTGAAATTTTCACAATACTGAAACGTTAAGAGGTTCATTTTATAAAACAATGAGTTAGGATCTAGCAGCTCCAGAACTTTTAGGAAGAAGATTAGGCGCAACTAATAATTAGTGTTATAGTGCTCCAAAATATGTTCCACGGATACAGAAAAATGGTGTCCATATATGCATGTCCTTACATCCGTATTGTGCACCTAGGTGATTACTTAGTGTACCTATCTGACGATGTTTGTATCTGGTATCCGTATCTTGTCCTTATAAAGATAGACTCAAAGCTTTGCATGATATTATTCTTGCCTATCTGCAAATGTTTGTATCTGGTATACGTATCATGTCCTTATAAACATAGAATATGATGCTTTGCATATTATTCTTTATCAAGAGATTGAGATATGCATATTTTAAACATTTCTATTGGGGTTATTGCTCCGTAAAATGGAATGACATTTCTAAACTTAAGTACATCACAGCAGTTGTATATATCATCATTATCCTCAATGCCTCTAGAGGAACTTACACCTAGTACAGTTGGTTTCACTATTGACTCAAGCTACAAATTATTCTTAACCAGTCAGGAGTGGATCAAGATTTCTTTTCTACAAATTTCACATTTTTACTGTACGAAGACAAAAATCAGATAAGTTAGGCAGTAAAATAACTACTTAGCTGGAAACTAGAGAAAGGCTTTGGAAGTAAATACTACTGGAGTCAAAAGATTGTCATGCAACCCTTTTACTGGAACACTTCCCAAGAATTATACATCATTAACCACCAAAAATATTTAGTACAGTCTAAGTATATTGTTTGAACTGATAAACCATTTCCACTGATATGATTTCATGATCCAGTTCTGTTTATGGCTTTGTGTTGATAAAGAATTTGAAGTTGAGCAATCTTTTTTTTTGACCGTGAGAACAGAAACAGAAAAAGCTCCTGCGATTTGCTTGCAGATAACAGTATTATAAAAGACTAAACAAAAGAATCCACATACTCAAAAAGGTAGATCTATATATTCTATGACTTGCTTGGATAGTCTATAATCCTATAATCAGTACTTAAAGCTCTGAGAATACAAGTTTTCTAAGCTATATAATTTCTTCTATTCATTAGCATATCCACATATTACATATCTTTGTAACTATAAGATCTGCCTGATCTTAGGTTTGAATAAGCTACATCTGGAAAATATGTAGTGGATTATCAACATACTTTTTGAGCTCACTGCAATAGTGGACTGCTGTGTTCACATAAGAGAAAACGGGGAAGAAATTGATGTAATGCAGATGGGGGCAAGTCTTGAACCGAAAGGAAGAATAATGGGAACTTGAGACAAAAATAGAAGTACGACAATTAGGAGTTCCGGAAGTAAGATAAGAATGCTAACCACAAATAGTAAAAACTTGAAGAGGAAGTTCTCGTCTTATGTCAGCATGAAAGAGAATAAAAGAAGCAATGGTACTTGATAAGATTTTTTGCCTCTCCTTTCTTAAAAACAAAATTAGATGGTATATCTTTTTTCTACTTTTGGGTTTGAAGAATAAGTTTTCTGTTTGTTTGTATTATAGCTTAGCTATGTCTCGTCTCAATTCTTCCAATCAGTATGATAATTATAACAGTGCCAATATACAAAAGTATCACATACACATAAGCATATGAACGGATGAAAAATCGTGCATAAGGTCATCAATTCATCAATAAATATGAAAAAAAATGAATAATAACAACAAATGTTGACGTCAGACAGTACAATTATTACAAAACAGATTTAACGCAGAACCACTTAGTGCAACTATATTTGGAGGAACACTCAAGTACAACAACAACAAAAACCATATCACAAATTCTTGGGGTAGGTAATCCTTTTCTTCCATTCAGCTCTGTTAAGAGGCTGAGCAACACCCAAGTAGTTCTTATAATATCAAAGGAATAGTGTTGTAAAAGCACTGAGGAGAGAACATTCACGAGGTGCCAAAGATTGCAAGTCCATCACAATCATGATGATAGAGCAGTAAAGATTCAACAAAAAGGACATGAAATGATCTAAAAGTGATAATGTAAATTCCTGGCTTACCATAAAAGGCAATGAAAGCACCCCTGATTTAGGCATCTCATCCTCTTCTTCCAAAATTTTAACAGTTTTTTCCTTTGCTCTATTAAGGAACTTGGAGACCTTATCGCTTTCTGTTCCATGTGAAAGTTCGTCTTCGTCGTCGTCATCATCGTCACTACTTTCGTCACTGCTGCTACCGTCTTTCATAGAACTCATTTTTCTTGTTAGAAGTGCATGTTGTTGAAGTTGATCAGATATGGCAGCCCGAGTGCCTTCATCTTGTGCCTGTAACCCACGCTTTAAAACACGTTTTGCCCATTTTGAACTATTTTTGTGCTTCAGTGTCATACGCTCCTGTACAACACAACAAACATGACAAGTAAGCTGACTTGCACAGTGAGGAAAATATATGGGGAAAACAACATCCATCGCCGTAGATGAAGTCAATTACCTCTGCGCGTTTGAATTCTTGTTTCATCGCGTCCTCTTTGACAGTTTCGGGATCCATTTCTGCTTCGACAGACACAACTTTTCTTTTGTCTTTTTTCAATAAACGATGATATGTCTTGGACTTAATCTTTTTTATATGCTTTGCCTTTATCTCATGGCGGAAAAGAAGACTGCGCATTTTAGCAAGCCGATTCTGGCGTCCTCTCACATCCTCAACGGAGACCTGCAGAAACATTAGAAACAATTGTAAACAAGTACACATTAAACACTACTGTCATAACTCTTAAACTCAGCGTTTAAAAAATGATTACACTACACAGGTCAAATAAATACTAGTTAAGCTAGCATCAATAAAGAACAAACAGCGTAATAATCGTACCCAGAAAAACATGGGACCGAATACAGACTTAAAGTTAAAACTTATACAGGTCCATGACGGAATCAACAAATAACATACAATGAAGATACAGTAAATTTAAATAGCTATGTTTCAAGGACATGGATATGACCCGACATGTCTCAGACACGACAATTCGTATTCGGCACCTAATTTGGTGTCTTATTGTATTATGGAGTGGCCGTCACATGTCTGATACGTATATCCTAAATCGAATGCCCGATACGTGTCCCCTAAACAACGAGACACAGAAAAGGCATGGATGTTTAAACGTCTGTGCTTCCTAGTACAATAGATAATATGGATGTTTTAAATGTCTGCTTCCTAGTACAATAGACAATAACAGTTAATTTATCATATTCAAGTCCATTACTTCATTATACAATAGTAAGCAGGTGCATACTGGACACCTGCTATTGAAATGAAGTAAGAACACTTTGATAGTAACTGTGACCTGCTCAATCAACAAAGGTATGAGAATTTAATGCCTAAATGCGCAGAAAAGTTCTAAAGAAAAGTATGCGCAGAAAAGTTCTAAAGAAAAGTAACATATTACTTGATAAGTTTATTTTTTAAAAATCAAGTGGTGTAATTTAACTATATAAATAAGCATTAAATTCAGTCACCCATGAGTTAAATTTTTAGCTTCTAAGATCACATTGGCTGGAATGCCATTCCATCATGCTTTTTGGCTTCTACTTTACTTGCACATGAAGAATATTGTGCTACCTCTAGTTGTTGGTCCAAGGGAAACATAGACTTGTCCCTAGATTGCATGAACTTAACTTGCAAGTGCATGACCAGTAAATGTTGGTCTATCTGCTAGGTAGGTAATTTTCTAAGTTTTATCAAAGGCCCACAGTGGTCTTGGTTAGCATCATCTTATATTGGCTTAAAATCAGATTAAAATCTAGTCAAAATTATAGTTCTTCTTGTGGAGTATTATTGGCCTGATCCTCACAAGCATTCCTATTTTGATGGGGAAAAACTTAGATGTAATCACATTGAGGTTTCCTTTTGGACCAGTACCATTACTAACAAAAAATTGGCAAAAAAAACACATTTCCATACAAAATACAGTGGGTTCATGCAATGAGTTTTATTTGTATTATACACAACTATTTATTTCAAAAAATCATGAAAATAATGTACCATGTTTAGTTCCAGAAGCTTTGCACCATCCTTCCAGTGAGCTTCTGCGATCTCTGAATCGCGGACCAACAAGGCCATCTTCTTCTCAAAGTCCGTCCTCGGCTCAAACTCGGAAGCAATTGCTCCTACAGTCGAGACCCCAGCATCCACATCATCTTCAAAGTACAAAGTGGGAGCCTCCCTGTTTCTCTTAACCAGAGGCTCCCACTTTGTGATGTCCTTCTTCGAATGCTCATAAGCCACCTTCCTCTCTAACCTCTCCCTCTCCACCTTCGGGAGAGGGGCCTGAAGAGCTGCTGACTTCATCTCGATGTGTTGCACTCTCTTCCTGAGCTTGCTGTAGCCCGGTTTACCATGAAGCGGATCCAACAGATCGTTAATGCTGAGATTCCCTTCATCTAGACCCCCTTGAAAATCTGACAAAACCACTTTCTTTTTCTCTCCTGAAACAAAGTCACGAGTTTGCCTCTTGTTTAGGCTTCAAAGCTAATCTACGGAGTACAACCTAGGTACCAAACTAGGAAGCACCACACTTTTCACGTCACACGACACATAACTCCAAAAACACTAGAGTATCGTATCGTGTCATATTTGTATGACTTCAAGAATGCATAAAATAAAGAAATTGATAGCCTTGTAAGAATTCATACCATTGAAGGCTCCGCCGGGCAAGCCGGTGATCCCTTCGAGCATTCTCACGTGCTTATCCCCCTCCTCCTCCTCTTCTTCACCGTCCGAACGTTCGGAAGCAATGTCCTCGTCGTCATCCGACGGCACATTCTCGTCCTATACACAAATTACCACAATTTAACATATCAAACGAAATAGCAGTTCTCGTCCTATACACAAATTACTCACAATTTCACACCACAATCTAACATATCAAACGAAATAGCAAGGAATATATGGTGTGTGTGTGTGTGTGTGTGTGAGAGAGAGAGAAAAGGGGGGGGGGGGGGGGGGCGCGAGTGGAAGAGCAACCTTGAAGTCGTCGGGGAGCTCGTACTCGTAGTTCTCTACCGGGTCGAATCGGCGGTTCTTCTTGGACTCCTCCTCCGGGATTTCTTCCTCGTACTCGTACAGATCTCCGCGGACGGCGATTCCTTCTTCTTCGTCGTCTTCACCATCGGAGTGGGAGTTTTTAGGGTTAGGGTTTAGGAGGTCGAGCTCCTTCCTGAAGGAGGAAGGGAGGCGTGGGCCGGACTTCCTAATCCTGGTCGTCTTCCTACTCTCCTTCTTGGCCTTGGTCTTGGTCTTGGTATTGTTCTTATTCTTCTTATGGTTTTCTAGTGCTAGGGATTCGGAGAGGAGGCGGCTCTTCCTCTTCATCTTGTGACTTGTGACAGCGGGATCCGGAAGGGGAGGGGGGGTTAAGGACTGTCGCTGGTCGAGCGGAGGACGCGTCGTCGAGGTCCTTGGCCGGATCTAGGAGGAAGATGAGGAAGGAGGCGACTCGACTCTCGACTACACGAGGGGTTTAGTGAATTCAATGACCTAGTCACCTAACTTTGGAATGGTGAATGGGCCTGAAACACACGGGCTGCTGGACTGTGGAAACTCATTATTATTATTATTATTTTTTTTTTTAAGATTTTTTATCAAATTGGGGAAATTAAAATTTTTTATCAAATTGGGGAAAAGAAAGGTGTGTGTTCTAAAAAGTAATTAGAAATGCAACTTGTTTTGAAGTCTCTTTATAATATAAGTAGTAACATGTATTGTACGTGCATAATTTTTTAATAATAATAATATAGACTTAATATAAATAGTGTTATTTCTAGGAAGTGAATTCAGACAACCAATGTTATAAATTTCGTTAGACGGGTTCGATGTGTCGTAGCGATGCCTAGGTCGAATTAATTTTTCTTTTCTTTTTTTATTTTACATGTAATCAATATCAATAGCTTGTATGCATTATAAAACACAAAAGTTTATGTGTGCTTGTGGTTAGTAGACGTATTTAAAGGCATGTGCTACATGATGTGTTCTGTTGTGGGCTGGTTACGTGTTCAAATGCTACAAAGATTTTTTTTTTTTTTAATTGAGAAAATTTGAATTGCACCCCACTTTATTTACCATAATGCAAGGTGCATCTCATCCGATTAACATAATGTACAAAATTTCCACTTTTGATGAAAATTATTTCCTACTGACGGTCAACTCATTTGACCATATTTTTCGGACAAAAATATTCCATTTGACTTCTTCCCCCCATACGAACAACTGGAGCGAGCATCCCCCACTGCCTCCGCCCCTCGCGAGTAGGCCCCACGCGAGCACCCCCCACCCCCCGGCTCTCGCGCGAGCAGCCCTGCCCCCACTGCGGAGGAGAGAAAGAGGAGGAGGACGTAGGAGGCTATGGAGAAGGAGGAGACTATGGAGGAGAGGAGGAGGAGGAGGAGGAGGAGGAGGAGGGCGGAGAAGAGGCTATGGAGTAGAGGAGGAGGAAGCTTAATGGCAGTAGTGGAGGTTCCTGGAAGTGTGGGAAGTAGTACAGAGAAGAGAGAGAGAGAGAGAAGAGAGGAGTGGAGGAGCATGAGAATGATAGTTTTGTCAAAAAAGTCCGGTCAAAGGGGTTGACCGTGAGTGCGGGATAATTTTCGTCAAAAGTGGAAGATTTTGTACATTATGATATTCGGGTGGAATGCATCTTGAATTATGGTAAATAAAGTAGTGTGCGACTAATTTTTTTTTTACTTGGAACCGTAGAACCCCAAATGTCATCTCATCCCCACCACTCCAATCTCTTCCATGTCTCATCTCCTCTTCTCTCCACTCCACTCTCTTCCGGTGGAACAATAGTAGCACCAGCAGCAGGAACAACAGGAGCAGTAGCAGCAGGAACAACAACAGCAGCAGGTAAGTAAGTAAAATTTTGTATAATTTTTTATTTTATTGAAATTTCAAATATGATTTTTTTTATTTTATAAAAAATATATGAAAAATAATTAGTCCGAATAGGCCGTCTAGGCCGCAATTTAGAATATTGTAGACAACCAAGAAAGATGTTTTGAAAAGTAACTAGAACGGCTAGTTGTTTTGAACTCTCTTTATAATAAATAGTAACGTGCATTGTACTTATGTAAAAATATATTTAAAAAATAATCATATAAATTTATTATAAATAATGTCATTTCTAGGAAGTGAACTCAGACAACCAAGAAAAATGCCTTCCATCTTAACCACTTGAGTTAGAGTTATTTAGTTATTAGTAAATCATATATAATTAGTTAATTTATTTTTAAATAATTAATGAAATATTTACAAATGGTTTAAATGACTCATTTTTGAATTGTTTCCAAGCCACCTTATATTAGTACACTAGTAACGTGCACTTGCATTCCACGTGGGTAAATAAATTGTTAAAAAAAATTATTACAAATATTTTTGTTCCTAGGAATCGAACCGAAGCAACCAAGAAAAATACCTTCTTGTTGGAGTGGGTGGGGTTCCCAACCTATGTGGAGAATACCCCGAAGTGCGACGAGCGACATCTGTATGTCGGAAAAGCTCGAAAAGTGCATCGAACGTCGTGTATTGGAATATTTATGGTAAGCAAATATTATATTAATTTTTCATCTTTGACTTTAATTATATATATATATATATATATATATGATTGGATCTTTCATATATTAACTTTCGATATAATTGGATTTTTCAATTTATGATTTGATTTCCATTAAATATATGATTGAATGTAATTAGATTTTCATAAATAATTTTGATTTTAATATATAGATTTTCATACGAAAATTCTAATTCATGCAAGAGTTTATATAAAGTCTCACGCAATATACAACAAGTGTGCAAGTTGGTGCAGTTACTAGACTAGTGAAGAACCTCCAGTCTTTTGCATCTTTAGCTCCAAGCACATTGTTGCTACATGCAAGAGTTTAATGATTCTTTCATAGTTTGGTCATTTCCATATTGCTTTTGACATTTGATTTTCATGGTCTGCAGCTTAAGTCAAAGTTACCAATCCAGCTTTATGACAACAAATTCTGGTAAGCGCCAGCAATATCTAACATCTTAGCTGCCATTTAGCTTATGTTCTAGTCCCTTTCATGTGCGTTTCTTAGTGACATTGGTAAGTAAATAGGTGGAAACCCCTCTGCTACTACATAGAAAATACCAGTTTTATACCTTCAATTTAAGGTTCAATGTTAGTCGTTGTTATACTGAATACTACTCGTGCTAGTTCTTAATCTATGTTTTGCAAAGTTCTAACTACTATTAAGACTATCTGTTGTGCAAAATTTTAATGTTTGTAGCAAGCAAAAATGCAAACTTCTCTTCTCGGTTGGTCCTTTTGTGTTAGTTGTTAGATCTAATATTACTTAAAAACTAATTTGGAGGATGCTTATTCTGGATTAATGGCTCATGTCGCATGCTAGTTGAATTGTCTATCTGTGCACAAATACGTTGAACTCTTTTAGTATTGACGTTGTTAATTGTTGATGATGTTCTCATTAATTGGACAAATATGTTGAACTCTTTTAGTATTGATGCTGTTAATTGTTGATGTTGTTCTCAAGAATTGGGCAATTTCTTTGCATCTTGGCATGAAGATTAGTTGTGCGTGACGTGTGTTTGTTATTCCAGGAACCTATGCTATCGAGTGCGCCTTGATCTTCAAAAATGGAAGCATGCGTGTGCCCTGATATTCAAAAACTGAAACTTTGTAGGTAGGAAATCCCATAATTAGGAACGCTTTGATGGTGTTCCAAAACCAGAACACTTGTTAGCCGTTAATTGATTCAAAAAAAAATATTCTAAAACGTTTTGGTAGGAACGCATTTATGGTGTTCCAAAACTAGAACACCTTTTAGCCGTTACGGTCAGTGACATCTGAAACGTTTTGTTAGCAGATGATCCTCAAACTTTGATTTGTGGATAGATCAATGTTATTATTCCACATCAGCTTTAGGGGGGTTAGCAGACTTTAGTCCCCCCATGCATAGAGCCAGAAGAGATTTGGCTACCAATGCCCTCCTCTTTATCAGAGGTATCAGCTGTAGGGGTTTGGACCGCAGTGATCCTCAAACTTTGATTTGTGGTAGTGTACTGTGTTTTCATTCGACTATTTAGTTCCACATATGTATTATTACTATTCTTTCTACTCACTCGATGTTCCTACTGTTATACATGGTACTTTAATATTTATGATAGGTACACCAAAATAGTTGTCCCATAACGACTATAAGAGTTAGAAAAAAAAAAATTTCTTTAACGATTTTTATCTAACGACAATTGTAACAGTTTTTTACCGTTATGGAAAAAAATTCTAACGATAAGAAAATGCTAGTAAAAAAAATTTTCTTACGGTAAATTTTTTTTCCTAACAACATTCTTATTTCTATAGGAATTCATTTATGTTTACTTTGTTTTTTCATATCTTTCTTCCCAATAAAAAAGAAATATTTTTAGCAAATATTCCTATCCAAAATGTCAAAACTAGTATATATTTCCAGTAAAAAAAAAACTAACAAATGTTCCCAAAATAAAAAAAAATCTGGTTAAAAGAGTGGGGGCATACTTAAAATTTTATTTAATCCGTAAAAAGAACAGGAACATTTGGTAGTTTTTTTTAATGGAGATATATACTAGTTTTAATATTTTATTTGTAGGTATTTGTTAAAATATTCCATAAAAAAAAAGGCTCCAAAATAATTTGTCTCCTATTTGAAACAACTAAATCTTCGTACCAATATCTCCAGGACTGTTCATTGCCATTTTTAACTCACATTCTTTTCTTTTCTTTTTTACCAAAATGTTAGTACAAAAGAATTTTTTTTTTTTTTTTTTCAAATGGAAAACCAAACTTATCCTAGAAATTTGTGAATGGTTCTCTAAGCACGGAGGAGTCTCTGGACAGTGAACGAATGAATCCATTTTTGTTCACCTACCAAAACTAGGATAAGTGTTCACCTGTTTACTCAAAATTTGTCACGTGTCTTTTTTATCAAACCAAAAATTACTTCAGGAGTAGTTTGATGAATATACATACTAGTTTTGAATACTAGCTTGATACGTGCTAATTTTTAAGTTGAAGGATGAATTCGTATCCTAATTTTGATGGGTGAACGAAGTTGACTACTAAACGAATTGTGGACATAGTTTTTTGATTATGGGCTCAAATCCTTTAAAAAGAAAAAGTTTACTAACAGGATCCATGGATGAGAATGGATTACCAATGAACGAGAGCCTTCATGCGTTTTTGAAGGCCTTTCCCCCCACTATTATCTTATTGTCATGTGTCAGCTATTAGTAAGCAGTAACACGAGCCAATTGGTCTATATATATGTACAGCTCCACTTCACATACTGTAAAACATTCCGAAAATCAATTCGATATCATGTGTCACGTGCGGATTGGCCAAAAAAAAAAATTCGATCTACGTGAGCGCCGAGTTCATTATCTCTTAACTCGTCCAATCACAAGATGCCACGTGGCAGTTCATTTGGTTTCCAGTCCAGAAGAGAGTTTTTGATATATGTATGGTAACATTTTACGATTCACTCCAAACTTATCTGTACACTTGCCACTTTACATAGGTTTGTTTAGCTTTTTCTCCCAAAACATCAGGGTTCCCCATTATGAAGACAATAGCAAGTGGTTGTGGACTTTAATATTCACTTGCACATAATACAAGCAAGTAGTTGTAGACTTTAATTTCACTTACACATAATAGGAGCTTTCTTTTGAGAGCAGATATGCTGTCTCGCTATTTCTGTTCTATATTCTGTTTCTACCATATTATATGTGGATTTTTTTTTTTTTTATATCGACTGTGACCCACATGTAATAGGGTGAGAACATAATATAAGATAGAAATAATGGAAGAGCAGATCTGGTCTGACTCTTTCTCTCTCTTTGAGGCAAATCCTCAAGATCCTACAATGACAATAAAATAAAATGTCAAGCCAGTGGTCGTTGCTTACAGTTTGATGAGAAAAAGACTCAGTCGATGGCAACTAAGGGTTCGTTTGGTTCACTACATTGTAATCGTAATCAGGAGTGGAATTATGCCTATGCTTATCCAGACTGTAGTCCGGGGTCATTTTCGTAATTTTTTCATCAAAGTAAGGATAAAAATATTGTTAATGACCTATAACTAAAGCCCCAGCGCCCCCCGATCTCCCGAATCTTGTCCTCTTCTCCCCTCATTTTCGGATGTGCAATGACCACCGCTGCGATCGTCCCTAAACCTAACCCTAACTTCCCTTCTTCAAACTCCTCATCCCACACCGGCCTTCCTCTCCCCTTCTCCACCCCTTCCTCCTCCCGCTTCTCCTTCCCAAACACATCCTCCACCTCCAACTCCTTCTCCTACAACGACCGGACCAACAACATCGATGCTCTCCTCCCCAACGTCGTTGTCCTCTCCCTCGATTTGAATTTAGCTTGCATCATATTTGTTTGTGTTGAAAATGCGGTGTGACCCGAACCAGAGTTGGCCCATGAGGTACGATATTTGACTGGGCCCATATGCCTTAAATTTTTTTTTTTCTATGTAAGGTCTGAACTAATACCAATTATCTACACCTCATAATTCCACCTCCTACCCGATGTGGGACTAAATTATCAACTTCGTTGTCACCATCTTTGAGCGCTTAACCGAAAATGAGATACAATCCAACAATCTCTACCTTAGCCCGTTTTCGCTGACCGAGCAACCAAGCACATCCGGTTACATTTTTTTTTTCGCCAGCCGATGGAGTTGATAGTTTAGTCCCACATCGGGTAGAAAGTGGGATCATGAGGTTTACATAATTGATATTGGTTCAGGCTTAACATGAAATTTTTTTTTTAAGGCATATGGGCCCAATCAAATATCGCACATCATGGGCCAACTCTGGTTCGGATTATACCGCGTTCCCAACAAGTGGTATCAGAGCCCATGGTTACGGGACAGATTTGGACGGCTCTAATTGGTTCGAGACAGATGTCCTGAACATTCATGCGTATAATCAGACCGAATATACGGGCTCTCTTCTCAAGATGGAGTTAGGAGCATTCTCTATAAGGTGGTCTGAAGACGGATCGGGCCTAAGGTTAGAGCAATTCACGAATTGGTTTCAAATGTGGGTTTGACGCGTCCAATATGGAACAAGACGTTGTAGTTGGCTCACAATGATGGTGTTGATGAATGTGTCAGCTTGGTTATGTGGTCGAACGGATCGAGATGACAATATTTTAGATCTCCTAGGTGCTCGGCTGGCGGAAACAAGCAAAGGTAGCCGAGGTATACTTGGTTACTCGGTCAACGAAAATGAGCTAAGGTAGAGATTGTTGGATTGTATCTCGTTTTCGGTTGAGCCCTCAAAGGATGGTGACAATGGAGTTGATAGTTTAGTCCCACATCGAGTATGAAATGGGATCATGAGGTGTAGATAATTGGGATTGGTTCAGGCCTTACATGAAAATTTTATTCTAAGGTATATGAGCCCAATCCAATATTCCACCTCATGGACCAACTCTGATTCCGGTCATACCGCGTTCTCAGCAGTTTGAATGTATACTTTATTGTTTACTTGTGAATGCTTCCTATATCATATATCTTACTTCATTTTTGTCGTTCTCTGTCATACATCATTATCATAGCAGCTAGCCTTTGCGTGAAACACTATGAATGATTAGGTTTTGAATTGTTAAATTTATAAAGGAAATTATGTCAATTTTTGGGCATAAATGTTTAGATACTTATAGTAACTATGAGCAAGTCCACCATACTATAAAATTCTGGTTCCGTCCCTGATCGTAATGATAATATTTTTTTTCATTCAATTTCATTACGATTACATTACAGTGAACCAAACAGGTCCTAAGGCTATCTCCAGTGGAATTTATGAAATTGAATTTATATCCAACGTGGTATTCTACAATAAAGAAAATTCTATTCTAGTTGAAAGAATTTTTATATAAAAACTGCAAAAAAATATACTTCAATTTTCTCAATTTCTATATTACATGACAGAAAATAAAATAAACAATTTAATAATCTAGTTTGAAAATAGGGTATAATACTAAATTCTACGAGAGATGAATAATTTTTATAAGGAGTTTTACACAGAAATTTTTATAAAAAAAAATTTGGTCTACATTAGCATCACTTAGTATAGAAATAAAATAATTATTGGAATATTTTTTTTAACCATATTTATGGAGATATAAGGCTCAATTATTGATGGCCTAAGAAGAAATATATTGCAAGTAACTAAGTAGAATGCCATCAAATACGGAAAATACCATGATAATGCACTTGTCATATTCTGTCATCTATGATAGTGCTGATAAATAAAATGGCTTGTGCTTTAGCAGGTGGCCAACTAAAATATGATGTGATGGAGTCCCAATTGAAATTAGGTCGTTAGTTGCGGTGGTGTGGGATGCAAGAGAAGCACGATGGAAGTTTGTTTTCCCGTCTTAATCACTACTTATATAATACCGCTTAGAAATAGTTCAAAATTGCACCTTCTAAATCGTTAATAAATTTTCTATTAATTAATATAAAATAATTTATAAAATATAATAATTTTATAATTATTTTATATCATTTATTTCGCATAATCCAGATTTTTTTTTTTAGTTATATCTATAACAAATTCTAATTAATATATATATAATAAATTTTAATTTAAATATATTTAAATATTTAAATCTGTTTTTAACAATATAAAAAAGAAAGAAGATTTTGTTTTATGAATTTACTAGTTATATTTAAAGATACAGTTGCATGCCAACAAATGTTACTTTAAATTATACATTTTTTCGATTATATATATAATCCTAGGCCTGATATTCAAGTTACTAGAACGGGAGGTTGGGGTTATCGTTCGATTTATTCGGCCTTAATCAAATCAAAATAGTAAAATCAAATAAATTAAAATTCAAAAATCTAAATTGAACCAAAATTAGCTATAATCGAAATCGAATCAAATCGATATAATTAATTCAGTTAATTCAATTTGTTCGATTTGACTATTTTATTGTTTAATGAGTCGGACATAAAGTTGAGATTTGGTTAAATTATATTTTAAAATATAATTTTTATACACACTTTTGTTGTATTTCAAAGTTGGGTCCAAAGTTTGACTACTTGTTTAATTGCCAAAGTTGAACTTCAAAACACATACATAAATTATTGTTTTTAAAATATACACAAATATATATACATTTTTAATCAAATATGCATAGAATTGAGAGTATTTATATAATTGCATAAGTCTTATTCGGTTCTTGATTTTGGACCAAGAGCAAAATATTTTTTTCTTTTTTTTTTAGGATTTTTAAAATCGAAACTGAACCAAACTGAATTTTGGTTCGATTTTTGAAACATAACAAAATAATGTTCACCCCTAGCTTGAACATATAGACATAAGATTTGAAGGAATCATGTTCAAATTCCGGTACAAAGCGGTCACGATCACACACACACACAAGGGCGGATCCAGAAACTGCAGCTGGGGTGGACTACCATAATTTTGGATGGGCTAGAAGTGGATTAACCTATATAAAAAAAATCAAATTTTTTTTATATAGAAATAAAAAGTTTAAAAAATAAATTGGGTGGGTTGGACCCCCGGATCTGCCCCTGCACGCTCACACACACACACACACACACATATATATATATATATATATATATATATATATATCGATATTTTTGTATTTTTTTCATCCCTAAAGCATTCTCATGATCACGACTATTGGCTCTTGTTTAAGTCATATAATCTTAATCAGTGATTTGAATGGTTCAAATCAACGGTTAAGATTATATGAGTTAAACAAGATCCAACAGTCGTGATCATAAATTTTTTTGGGGATACATAAGAGTGAAAATCCCGATCGTGTGTATATATATATATATATATATATATATATATATATATATAAACGTTCATCTGCGTTGCACGTAAAAAAAATAAAAAAACATTAATATTGTTGTATTTTTTTTGGTGGATGTCATTGGAGCACGGTACTCATCTGGCACTTCCGGATATTGCGGAGGGTGATGGTGCAGGAAGGGAAGCGGTGGGGCTTCTTCACGTCACATGTCGTCGGAGAGGACTTTCGAGCCGCTTTTGGTGGCCAACTACTTGTGCAGGGTCTTGCCGCTAATGGACTTGTGAGAGGTTTGCTTGGTTCACACCATTGGTGGAAAAATAGGCTTAGGATTTGGTGAAAAAATAAGAATTCTTGTGGATGATCACAGTGATGATGAATTTGGGAACATAGAAATGTTGATTTTTATGATGGAGAAAGATGTCTAAGAATAAGAGGAGGTAATGAACAATTTTAGATCAGTTTTTAAATAAGACCATGAGGAGATAAGAGTAGTTTATGAACAATTTTAGATTAGTTTCCAAATTTGAATTAGTAGATGTGTAAATTACTTTTTTATACATGCATATAATATGTTTGTAGGTAAGGAAGTATTACATAAAAAAATAATAATAGTAATACTCCTAGTATTTGGATTATATATTAGCATATATATATATATTTTTTTTAACAAATTCAATTTTATTTTCTTGTCACAACAAGCTATCTTTTTCAATAATATCCTTAACTTCCACTAAGGACTTATTTGGTTGTCCGATTTTAGAAGTGATGAAGTAAAAAAAATTCGAATTTGAAAAAAGTATCTTCCACTTAACGTATTTTATTGTAGACAAGATTTACTGTGAAGTAACATGACAGTAAATATTGTCTGCCACAACTTTCTTATTTTGACATCAAAGTGTTTTTTTTTATATAGTTTTTTTTAGTTTTTTTTTTTGTATTTATCCCCTCCGATTGATTATATGGATTGTCCACTGAAAATACAGACAACTTGAGGAGTTCATTTGCAAAACATTCCGATTGATTACATACAAATGGTCACTGAGATTAAATACTCGAGTTCATTTATAATTTACACACAATTTCTCTTCCCATCCTCTTCAAATATGCATGATATCTAGACAACATATTTGATGACAATGTGTTAAATTGGTACGATGTTTGTCTACAATGATAACTCTAATAATTTAAAGCACCCGATAATTAAATAATTACTTCATTAAGTTACAGTGTATCAAATTGGTCACAATAAATTGATACAACCTTGTATACACAATGTTGCTGATCCACTACATCTGTGGACCATCGCATAGCAAGCAGAAAGACTCCGACATTACTAGTAATGTTGGTGACAGGGCTACCAATAGAGAAATGTTTGTAGGACCAAACCTATAATAGAAATAACATGGTATTAGCAAAAAAAAAATGTAGAATAATCTAACTAATTTAGGTCTTACATTTTTATTCTTACTTGAACTAGTGACATACATCCACAAAATATTCTTACTAGGCTTCGAACTCACAAATTTCATCAAATATGCGTCTAAATGCGCTAAAGTAGCAACTCCCTATGCACGACGAGTGAGTTCTGTCAAATCATCCAAGAATGGTAGAAGTCGCACATTTATCATATTTTCTGATGCGTCGAAAAATAGAATTGCACCACATAAACAGAACAAATAGCTCTAGTGCAGCGAATGACCTGAAAATATTAAATGTTATATAAACACTAAACTAAATTAAATGATAAATAAATCTTAACATTAAAATACATACCCGTATTTCATCTACATCAATCTCGCCGTCAATAGTGAGATCTAGATCCATGAAGTTGCTGTCACGACCCGCACCCGGAAGTTCGGGCACGAGTACGTGGGTACGTCCAGCCTACGCCGCAGAGTCGGCGGTAGTACGCTGTCTAGGTCAATCCATCTAACTAATCTAACTCATTCACAATTAACATAGGCAAGATAATAATGGGAATAGAAACTTAAAATTTGCAAACTGAAATAAATGTGACAGCAATTCAAATGTTTAATACAGAAATTCCAAATGAAATCGGGGACAAACCCGATTAAATAAGATAGAAAACAGAATAAAAGATAGCTAAAACTAGCTACTCAGCAGCAGGGGTCTCCTGGGTGGGTTCTGGTTCTTCATAGGTATCATCTGTACCCTCATAAGGACCATAATAAGTAGGGGCAAGATCCTCATCGTCGCCTAAAATCAACAGATCCAGTCAGGAAAGGAGCGAAGTACACAGTGCACAGCAAGGTTAAACTAAATTTTTATGACAATTAAATATTGAATATCATGTTAAGGAAATTGCATAAAAGATTGTCAATATCTCAGAGTCACAACTATAAACAGGAATATGAGAGAATAGAAGTAAATGAGCAGGAAATGAAACTACTACAATCAGCAAGAAACATAACATGACTAGAAACTATCTGTATGATACTTGTGTTTGTTTTTAGAATACTTAGTTGGCATGTAGGGGTTTATAAGGCTAATCCGGCCGTCATAAACGGCTATTATTCACGAATAATCGAGATCCGGCTGATGGACAGTCGTGTACCAACAGCTATTATTCACGACAAGGGGAAGGGTAAACTACATGCCTTTCAGTATTCTCCCACCCGACATGATAACAAGACATGGACTAATATATCCAAGACATGAAAATCCAGCATTTCTGACACTAGGTGTAATCATCAAGGGTACTAGAAAAGCAGGAATTTAATTATCACGATATAATTAGATTTAACTTGAAGTGCAGGTACTTGCCTGTTGTTTGGATCTGTTTAACTTGGTTCTTGGGGGAAATTTCCACAGATGAGTCCAAAAGCTGAAACAGACATTACCATCATGCTCAGAAGATGTCAAATAGCTAGAAACGCCTGTCCTTGGGTCCAATTTGGAGACAAGGACAAAAACGGCAGTTTCGGGTCAAAACGGGGTCCGCCGTTGGGCCCGCTTTGCACCGAAAAACGTGTCCGGGTCAAAGGTCTCCAAATTCACCAAACTTAGTGTCAACAGGTCAGGAACGCTGATACGAACCCAACGGAACTTCCAGATTTGGATTCCGATGAGCCGAACACAAAATCGCCCGTCGAGCGGGGCCTGTGGGGCCCGCGACACGCGATTTCGTCAACGTTCTCAGAATCGAACCAAACTTGACCCACAGGACCAGCGTATCGCTACGAGTCCGATGGCGCAAGTTTCGTCTCGATCCGACGAGTGTACACAAAATTAGGGTGAATTGCCGAAAAGGCGGATACGGGGCGATGTCCGCGGATACGCGTTGATTCCGGTGTGTACGCACACCCGAATCAGCTTCCACGAAGACTCACACGTCCGTATCGACGGTGCGTACGTATCTGCGAAGACCGCACGCGACCAAGTCGTCCCGTTTGGCGGGACGTACTCGGTTCCGGGGTGAAACAGGGTCTGGTTTTTCCTGTTTTTGGATCGCGGTGTGCGATCACCACAGGACGCGATGCCCCGAACAGTTTGTCCGGACACCGAGAGGGTCATACAGGCTTCACAACGCAATTTGCAGAATTGAAAACGGAGCTACGAGGCGAAAGTTACACGTACCTGAAGGGGACCCGAAAACAGGGTCGAAATCGTGTCCGTGTCGTGTCGGACACGACACGAAGAAAAGGGGATTTAGGGTTAGGGTTTCGGGACAGCGGCGGTCGGCCGGAGGCCTGGGCGGCGCTGGCTGGCCGGTGGTGGTCGGGGAGGGTTCGCCTGGGCGAGGCGGATCCGTCGACGGGCGGGGCGGCGCCGGAGGCCGACGGGAGGCGGCTCCAAGGCTGCTGCTGCTGCTGTCGAGCTGCCGGAGGAGAGGAGGGAGGAGCGGCCGGCGGAGCGCGGTGCTGGGCGACGTCGGCGCGGCGTCCGGCGGGGAGGGGCGAGGTGGTCGGCACGGTGGCGGAGCTCGGTGGCGTTCGGGGGAGAAGGGCCGGAGGGGTGGGGTTTTATAGGCTGGGGCGCCGGGGGTCGAGGCCGAGACGGGCGGGCGACGTGGCGGTCGTGGCCGCGCAGGGCGCGGGGGGTGCGGAGACGTGGCGCGGCGGACGCGGGCGGAGGGCGCGGCGGAGGCGGCGGGAAAGTCGGGCACAGGGGAGAGGGGGTCAGCCGGGTACGGGCGGGTCGGGCGGCGCGGTCAGACCCGACCCGACCCGGGGGAAGCGGGTCTGGGCTGGGTTCGGGCTGTTGGGCCGGGCTGGGCCGGCCCAATGGGCTGGGCTGGGTTCGAATAAAAATAATAATAATAATAATAATATAAAATCATTAATTAATAATTAATTAATAAATAATTATTTAAATAAATAAATACTTTTTAGGCATTTAAAATATGTCTGAGGCCCAGAAAAATCCAGAAAATTTACCCTAAGTCCAGTTTTTCATTTTACACCCAAAAATGTTATTTTCATGATATTTTAATATTATTTATTGCCAACTAAAAATCATTTATTAATTAAAGGCCTTGATTTTAATTACAGAAAATTCACAGAAAATTCCAGAAAATTGGGAAAAATCCAAGATTTAATAATTTGAGAAATTAGGGGTTTACAGTTGCCATGAAGCCATGTTAACTTCACATAATTGCTACCTCCTTTGTCCGATGGAGACATACCACCGAGATACCTCCTGATCAAATTAGATGTAGTTATCTCCTGATCAAAATATATAGGGTCACCTGTAATAGGTAACCCTAGCTGGTATATTTGCTACATCACATAGTGTGATCGTCATCTCGCAAACTGGGAGTTAGAAAGCGTTGCGTTGAGGCTATCAACGCTCAACGAGACTTAAGATTAGGTGAATATCGTTGATTAGAAATTTAACCTCATCTAAATAGTGGAATCCACATGAATGCACCAAAGCCTTTTGGGCGGTATTTAGCTCCCATGTGCGATATTTTCTCTGGGTCTGCCAGTTTCAATGCTCCCGGATTTGTAATTCGCGATTATGATCGTATAACTATAAATGAAATATATACATTATGTTTATGTCAATAAATATTTAACTAGTATACTTAAAATTAAAAAAATTACATGTCCACTAAATATCTAACTAGATATGTGATTTTTACGTTCCTGAATAATAATGTCAGTAGTCGGTCCACTAGAAATATGTCTGTCATTTTGGTTAGCCATCTAATTTTTTTTTACCTACCATTATTACTGACACTACAAATATAAGTACTTATAAAATGACTAAAATAAATAAAAATAATAATATTAGTACTTATCTCTAATCTTTTTTTTCTAGTAGTCAATTTCTCCGTCTCCGTTTCTCTCCTCCAACTTCTTCCTCCTCTATTTTTCTTCCTCTCGGTTTGCTTGCTGTAGAGAGGGTTGTAAATGTGAAAGAGAATTGCTTGCTGGTTTGCTTGCTGTAAGAGAGGGGGGGGGGGGGGGGGGGGGGGAGGGAGTATGTGAATGAGGAGGGGTGGGGGGATGGAGACAACTTCTATTTGTAGGGGAGGGAGTTATGGTAAGCCAACACACAATCTTCAAGAGTCGGAGCACGCTAACTTAGTTTGGGCGGTCTTCAAAGGCAACTCACCATTTAAATTGGTGTGGAATGACAGAATTGGCATTTAATTTGGCGTAGCATGATCTCCAAAGCTGTCAAATCTAAGGCAGGAGGAACTCGCCAAATCACATGACGATCGTTAGGGAACTCGCCATTTCAGTTGGCGGTTTGTCCCAACTTGCCAAGTCTTTTGGCGAATTGTCACTTCAAGTAATTTTGTTCTAATTTTTTTTTCCTTGACACATAATTTTATCTAAATTCTTTTCCGAAGATAAAAATTTATGTAATTCCTTCTTTTATTTTCTATAAAAGAAAACAAAATCGTTCTGGCCCAAGCCGGCTTTTGGATCGAGATGTTAGTTTCGAAATAACATCTTTCACGTGGGCCCACAAACTACCACAATCACGTGCTGATCCCGATATTTCAAACGAGAATTCTCCACGTGTTCCAACCAACAAGGAAGGCTCACTTCTCTCGATCTTATCTGGAATCCACGTCACTCGCATCCGGATACAAAATTGACGGATCAGGATCCGATAACCCGATCCGTATCTGCCTATAAATACGCCCCCTCGCAGATCTTTTTCCTTTCTTAGCGGGATCTAGAAGCAACAGCGTGGTGCGTTTGTAAATAAGTCGAAATCGATGGGCCTTCTCGACCAGCTCTGGGACGACACCCTCGCCGGACCCTTGCCGGAGTCCGGCCTCGGGAAGCTCCGGAAGCACCCGACCTTCCCCTCCCGTTCGAATTCCGCCAAAGGTGAGGCCTATTTTTGCACGGACACGGGGACACGGCACCGTCGGATATGCTAGTTGAGGCATGGACGGCTGAGATCTGAATGTTTTGTGTGCAGAGGCGGAGGGTTCGACGACGGCGGCGGTGGCGGAGGAGCCCAGGGTGACTAGGAGCATCATGATAAGGAGGCCGGCGGGTCCCCGAGTGGGAACTCGACGCCGCCGATATCGCCGGCGGGATCGACTCCGCCGGTGTCTCCGTTCTCCGGTGAACTCATTTTATCGAATCG
>JAYESA010001146.1:0-60321 GCA_036927795.1 Iris macrosiphon | reverse complement strand
AGAATCGACGGTCTGAACTCGTTTTCCTCATCCTACGATCATATCGTACCATATTTCGGTTCGAACCACCAAATTTTACTCGTTTTCACCATTCTACGAGCATTTGGTACCTTATTTCGGTTAGAATCATATTTCTATACTCGTTTCACCAACCTAGGCCAGTTATATACCTTATTCCGGTTAGAATCTCCCGTTTATGCTCGATTTCACCATTCTATGACCATTCTACACCATAATTCTATTAGAATCACTCATCTATGCCCGTTTTCACGATTCTACCTCTATTTCATACAATATTTCGATTAGAATCAGTGGTCTAAATTTGTCTTCTTCATTTTACGATCATATTATACCATATTTCGGTTCGAATCTCCCGTCTGCACTCGTTTTCACCATTTCACGAGCATTTGTTACCTTACTTAGGGTAGAATCTCATTATGTACTCGTTTCATCAATCTAGACCGGTTATATACCTTGTTTCTGCTGGAATCTCCCGTCTATACCCGGTTTCACCATTCTATACCATAATTTTTATTAGAATCACACATCTATGCTCGTTTCCACCATTCTATACATGTTTTTATACCACATTTCGGTTGGAATCACCCATCCATTCTCATATTCGCCATTCTAAGTTCATTCTAATCCAAATTTCTTTTAGAATCACCTATTTATACTCGTTTAGACCAATCTAAGCTCATTCTATACCATAATTAGTATCACCGAACTATATATACTCGTTTCATCAATCTATATTCTAAACCATATTCAGTTAGAATCACCCATAAATTCTCGTTTTAACCATTCTACGCCATCATATTTCAGTTAGCATCACCCCATCCATACTCGTTTTCACCATTCTACATCTGTTTCATACGATATTTTGGTAAGAATCACCGATCTAAACATGTTTTCAGAATTCCAAGCTCATTCTGTGCCATTTTCGGTTAGAATCCATCATTTATAATCGTTTCAACTATTCTGCGATCACCTTATTTCGATTACAATCACATTTCAGTACTCGTTTGCACGAATCTACGCCACTTTTATACCATATTTCGGTTTGAATCACCCATCTATACCCATTTTTACCAATCTACGCACATTCTACACCATACTTCTGTTAGAATCGTTCATCTGCACTCATTTTCACGATTCAACCCATGATTTATACCATATTTCGGTTAGAAGCAGCGACCTAAACTCGTTTTCCTCTCCTACGGTCATATCATACCATATTTTCGTTCGAATCACCCGTTTATACTCGTTTCACCATTTATGGGCATTTGATACGTTATTTCGGTTACAATCATATCTCTATACTTGTTTCACAAATCTAGGCCGGTTAATACCCTATTACGGTTGGAATCCTCCGTCTATACTCGTTTTTACATTCTGCGCCCCTTCTACACTATAATTTCGGCTAGAATCACACATCTCGGCTCGTTTCCTCCATTCTACCCTTGTTTTACAACCACATTCTGCTTAGAATCACCCAACCATAATCGTTTTATCATTCTACGTTCATTCTATTCCATATCTCGGCTAGAATCGTCTACCTATACTTCTTTTCACCAATCTAACCTCATTTTATAGCATAATTTCGGTAAGAATCACCCATCCATACTTGTTTTCAACAATCTGTTCCTATTTATATGCCATATTTCGGTAAGAACCACCCATCTATACTTGTTTAAAGCACTCTACGCTCATTCTATACCATATTTCAGACAGAATCACTCATCTATACTCGTTTTCACCATTCTACGTCCGTTTTATACCATATTTTGGTTAGAATCACCGATCTAAACATGTTTTCATCACTCTAAGCTCATTCTATACCATGTGTCGTCGGGTAGAGTCGCTCATTTGTACTCGTTTTCACCATTCTACGATCATTTGATACCTTATTTCGATTACAATTATATTTCAGTACCCGTTTCCACAAATCTATACCACTTTTTTCACTCTATTTTTTTAGAATCACCATCTATACTCGGTTTGCCCGAACTACGCACATTCTGCACCATATCTCGATTTGAATCACTCATCTGTACTCGTTTTCACGATTCTACCCCTGTTTGGTCATATTTCGATTAGAATCAACGGTCTGAACTCGTTTTCCTCATCCTACGATCATATCGTACCATATTTCGGTTCGAACCACCAAATTTTACTCGTTTTCACCATTCTACGAGCATTTGGTGCCTTATTTCGGTTAGAATCATATTTCTATACTCGTTTCACCAACCTAGGCCAGTTATATACCTTATTCGTTAGAATCTCCCGTTTATGCTCGATTTCACCATTCTATGACCATTCTACACCATAATTCTCTTAGAATCACTCATCTATGCCCGTTTTCACGATTCTACCTCTATTTCATACAATATTTCGATTAGAATCAGTGGTCTAAATTTGTCTTCTTTATTTTACGATCATATTATACCATATTCGGTTCGAATCTCCCGTCTGCACTCGTTTTCACCATTTCACGAGCATTTGTTACCTTACTTGGGTTAGAATCTCATTTATGTACTCGTTTCACCAATCTAGACCGGTTATATACCTTGTTTCTGCTGGAATCTCCCGTCTATACCCGGTTTCACCATTCTACACCATAATTTTTCTTAGAATCACACATCTATGCTCGTTTCTACCATTCTATACATGTTTTTATACCACATTTCGGTTGGAATCGCCATCCATACTCATATTCGCCATCTAAGTTTATTCTAATCCAAATTTCTTTTAGAATCACCTATTTATACTCGTTTAAACCAATCTAAGTTCATTCTATAACATAATTAGTATCACCGAACTATATATACTCGTTTTCATCAATCTATATTCTAAACCATATTTCAGTTAGAATCACCCATAAATTCTCGTTTTAACCATTCTACGCCATCATATTCAGTTAGCATCACCATCCATACTCGTTTTCAGCCATTCTACATCTGTTTCATACGATATTTTGTAAGAATCACCGATCTAAACATGTTTTCAGAATTCCAAGCTCATTCTGTGCCATTTTCGGTTAGAATCCATCATTTATAATCGTTCAACTATTCTGCGATCACCTTATTTCGATTACAATCACATTTCAGTACTCGTTTGTAAGCCCCTGATTTTTCAAAAATATTAAAATTGGGATTTTTCACAATTTTCTGGAATTTTCTGGGAATTTTCTGTAATTAAAATCAGGGTTTTTGAATTATTACATGATTTTTAATTGATAATAAACAACATTAAAATATTACGAAAATAATATTTTTGGGTGTAAAATGAAAAAACTGGACTTAGGGTAATTTTTCTGGAATTTATTGGACCCCCGGACCTAATTTCAAAACACCTAAACTATTTATTTGTTTAATTAACTAATTAATTATTAATTCTTATTATTATTATTAATATTATTTGGTTTCCGGCCCAGCCCGGCCCACTGGGCCTGACCGCGGCCCGCCAAACCGACCCAGCCCGCGCTGCCATCCGGGTCGGGTCGGGTCGAACAAACCGACCCGCCGCCCGCTGCTGACCCGGTCCCCCACGACCCTCGTCCCCGACTCGGCTGCCGCGTTTTCAGCCGCCTCCGCCGCCTGCGCCGCCCCGCCCGCCACGCAGCCACCACGACCCCCCCCTCTCCTCCGCCTAGCCCGGCCCCCCCCCCTTTCCTCAGCTCCGCCTATAAATTCTTCCCCTCCGTTCGGCTCTCCGGCCACTCCCTCACCCACTTCGCCGCCGTGCCGCCAGCTCCGCCCGTGCCATCTCGCCGCCACTCGCCGCTCCTCCGTCAGCCCGCCGAGACCCGCAGCCCTCCTCCTCTCCTCCAGCTCCGTCCCCCCCTCGCCGGCCGCCGAGACCCGCAGTCTCCTCCTCCTTCTCCCCTCTCCTTCCTCCTCCGCGACGGCGCCACCGACGACCTAGCCGCCTCAGCCCGCCCGAGCCCCGCCGCCTCCGACCGCGCCTTGGCCGAGCCGCCTCCACCCTCCTCCGGCGATCACCGGTGCACAGAGCTCCAAAACCCTAGTTCTGTGCGTGTCGGACACTGTGTCAGTTGGACACAGGACACGACTCGAGATACGAGGGCACGAAGATCTCGGTTTTCAGGCCCTGTTCAGGTATCCGTAGTTTCTTTCTCGTAGCTCGGATTTCAATTCCGTAAATTGCGTTGTGAAGCCTGTGTGACCCTCTCGGTGTCCGAACAAACTGTTCGGGGCCCCGCGTCCTGTGGTGATCGCACACCGCGATCCAAAAACAGGAAAAACCAGACCCTGTTTCACCCCGGAACCGAGTACGTCCCGCCAAACGGGACGACTTGGTTGCGTGCGGTCTTCACAGATACGTGCGCAGCGTCGATACGGACGTGTGAGATTTCGCGGAAGCTGATTTGGGTGTGCGTGCACACCGGAATCAACGCGTATCCGCGGACATCGCCCCGTATCCGCAATTTCTGTAATTCACCCTAATTTCGTGTACACTCGTCGGATCGAGACGAAACTTGCGCCATCGGACTCGTAGCGATACGCTGGTCCTGTGGGTCAAGTTTGGTTCGATTCTGAGAACGTTGACGAAATCGCGTGTCGTGGGCCCCACAGGCCCCGCTCGACGGGCGATTTTGTGTTCGGCTCATCGGAATCCAAATCTGGTAGTTCCGTTGGGTTCGTATCAGCGTTCCTGACCTGTTGACACTAAGTTTGGTGAATTTGGAGACTTTTGACCCGGACACGTTTTTCGGTGCAAAGCGGGCCCAACGGCGGACCCCGTTTTGACCCGAAACTGCCGTTTTTGCCCTTGTCTCCAAATTGGACCCAAGGACAGGCGTTTCTAGCTATTTGACATCTTCTGAGCATAATGGTAATGTCTATTTCAGCTTTTGGACTCATCTGTGGAAACTTCCCCTAGAACATTAAACAGATCCAAACATCAGGCAAGTACCTGCACTTCAAGTTTAACCTTTATATTGTGATAAATAGATTCCCTGCTTTATATAGTACCATTGATGATTATATGTAGAGTTGAAACACTGGATTTCATGTCTTGAATATTATATTTCATGTCTTCCTTTTCGTGTCGGGCGGGAGAATACTAGGAGGCATGTAGTTTACCTTTCCCCCTGTATTCACTGTGTACCAGCTGTTAGTACGCGATTGTACCATCAGCCTTGTACTTGATTATTCCCGTATTCACTGTGTACTAGTCGTCTATGACGGCCCTATTAGCCTTATAAACCCCTACATGCCAACTACGTATTCTAAAACAAGTACCAGTTCACACAGCTAGTCTCTAGTCTTGTTACATTTCTTGCTGACTATGGTAGTTACATTTTCTGTCTCATTTATTCCCTGCTTTCTCATATTCTTGTTTATAGCATTTAGACTCTGAAAGATTAATGTTTCCTTTATGCTATTTTCTTAATATGATACTCAGTTTAATTGTCACAAATATTTAGTTTAAATCTTGTTGTG
Source organism: Iris macrosiphon (assembly GCA_036927795.1). NCBI lineage: Eukaryota > Viridiplantae > Streptophyta > Magnoliopsida > Asparagales > Iridaceae > Iris > Iris macrosiphon. The sequence continues at coordinate 54,853 of JAYESA010001146.1, read as the reverse complement.
CATTGTATACTTTGCTCCTTTCCTGACTGGATCCGTTGTTTAGGCGATGATGAGGACCTTGCCCCTACCTATTATGGACCCTATGAGCCAGCAGGTGGTACAGTTGCAGAGCCGGTTCCCACCCAGGAAACTACTCCTGCAGAGTAGTTAGCATTAGTTGTTATTTCCTTTCATCTTAGTAATCGGGTTTGTCCCCGATATAAATCTTTGGTTCTGTAATAAACTCTGGATCTGATTTTCATATTCTGGTTATAAAATCTTAGCATTCCTTTCCTGCTATTTTCTTGCCTATTTAATTGTTGTGAATGAGCTAGATTTATTGCTTGTGGTCATGCCCTAGACAGCGTACTACCGCCGATTCTGCGGCGTAGGCTGGACGTGCCCACGCACTCGTGCCCGAATATCCGGGTGCGGGTCGTGACACGTTTTTATGGTGGCCCATGCAGGTCCAAACGACTAAATTGTTCGGTTTCAACTTAGGGACCGAACAGGCCTGCAACAAGATTGAGGATTTTAGGATAAAGCTCATTCACAGTATAGGGTCATTATTTCAATTCTTGATATCATTTCTGCTCAATTATCCTATCGCCTTTGATTTCCAAGTATCCTATTCTGATCTTCCTATCCCTTAATCTTTCAGAATGGTCCAGACCAGGAACACAGTAGGAGGCACATCAGAACCAGCTGAGCAGAACGTGCCCGAGACTCTTGCACTTCCGCCGCCTCCATCTGTTCCGGCAGTTACTCTAGATGGGGCACAACTAATTGGAGTGTTCCAGGGATTGGTGGAATCCCAGAAGGAACAGACTGCACTTCTGCGGACCAGCCTCTCAGAAGCTATTAAGTCCCAGGAGTCGCCACTCAAGAGGCCAGGAAGTGCCAAAGACTTCAAGAATCTTAGGCCTCTGGAATTCTACGGAACTGAGGGCATTCTCTACGCTGATGAGTGGATAGAGAATGTCGAGAGACTCCTGAAGACTGCTCGGGTTCCCGATGATCTCAAAGTGGAGTCCGCCAGCTTGCAACTGTTCGACATAGCGCGGACCTGGTTTAGAGACGAACCTCAACTATCTGCTCCTGACCTCACCTGGGAGGACTTCAAGAGACTGTTCAAGGAGAAATTTTATCCCGAAGTGGCTCGGGAAGCTCTCGAAAGCCAATTCGAGAGACTGGAACAAGGAAACATGTCTGTTGATGAATATACTGCTGAATTTAGCAGGTTAAGCCACTTTGCGGAGTACATGGTTCGTACCCCGGAGGACCGAGCCCGTAGATTCAAGAAGGGGCTGTCTCCGGATATTCGCCTTGCTGTCACCACCAGCCGAGCTCGCACCTATGAGGAAATTTTGAACGTGGCACAAGGCGTTGAGAGAGACATGGGACATAAGCTAAAGCGAGAAAGAGATACCGGAAATACGGGACCCAACAAACGCCTTTTTCAACAACAACAACAGCAGAGGTCCCCGCAGCAAGCCCAGCGTCCTCTCCCTCGAGCTCCAGCACCCCAACACCAAGCTCAAGGACAGAACCAACGAGTTCCCACTTGTGGCTTTTGTAAAAAACAAGGTCACACCTGGCAAGTTTGTAGGAAGAGACTAGGTACCTGTCTGTACTGTGGATCAACAGAACATCGCGTGAGGGACTGTGCCGCTGCTCCAGGACGCGGACAAGCTTACGTGATGACCGTGGAGAACGCGCAAACTCTGGAAGCAGCTAATGCGCGTAAGTGATTCGTAGATACCTTTCCTAGTATTGTTTAGCTCATGCCTATTGGTTCGTGACCTCAGCCCCAACCTAGTAACTTTGAACTTGCTAAATACCTGGTATGCTTTTAAATTTGATAACTATAGAAGATTTTTAGAGGTTGCTATTATGCTTACTGTGTGTTGTTTTGTGGATTTAAATAATTTGTACCTCCTTTTCATCATCATCTAGCGCACTTAATTTTGCTGAACTTGACATATGCTGCTATTTTATAGCCTAGTTTTGCAAGCTTACTCTTTATCGGGCTTGTTCATGACACATGTATTATTGAGGCCTGATCAACCCCACTAATACAAGTGTCTACTCAGAATCAGTGTACTACGGTCTGATCAACCTTAGTGCATTTTGATTCGCACTTCGCACAACTACTTTACGTGGATTGAGATATATAGTTGACTAGTATACTGCCCCTAAATATGTCCGAGCATATCGTATCAGTTACATAATTGTACTGATACGAGCAAGCGGATAAATGATTACCAGAATAGAATCTCAATCCATAACCGCCTGACAATCCCCATTAGAATTCCTTAAACGCCTTGATCCCTATACTTCTGTTCTACCAACTCGCCCTTAAACTCTTTATTATTAATCCTCGTCTCCCCTCATTTCGGAAAGACAAAATCCTGTGTTTGATATAAGTTGAATTGCAGTGCTAGACATACCCCTCAGACCGGTCAAATTGATGATAACCCTTTATGACTAGGCAATGTCCTAGGTGATGTGTTTGTGTTGCAGACTAAAAGATTCAATACCATGATTCATTAAGTTGGACCTAGCTTTACTAGTTGTACAGCCCTAGAGGATATGGGTAAAATTATAAGTTGGGTAGCGACCGTAATGTTCACCTGAGAGAAAACCGATAAACTGTGATCAAGTGAGATTGGACAGAGAGAACCCCGCCATAATTTAAATTTCGAGGACGAAATTTTGTAAGTTGGGTAGATTGTAAGCCCCTGATTTTTCAAAAATATTAAAATTGGGATTTTTCACAATTTTCTGGAATTTTCTGGGAATTTTTTGTAATTAAAATCAGGGTTTTTGAATTATTACATGATTTTTAATTGATAATAAACAACATTAAAATATTACGAAAATAATATTTTTGGGTGTAAAATGAAAAACTGGACTTAGGATAATTTTTCTGGAATTTATTGGACCCCGGACCTAATTTCAAAACACCTAAACTATTTATTTGTTTAATTAACTAATTAATTATTAATTCTTATTATTATTATTAATATTATTTGGTTTCCGGCCCAGCCCGGCCCACTGGGCCTGACCGCGGCCCGCCAAACCGACCCAGCCCGCGCTGCCATCCGGGTCGGGTCGGGTCGAACAAACCGACCCGCCGCCCGCTGCTGACCCGGTCCCCCACGACCCTCGTCCCCGACTCGGCTGCCGCGTTTTCAGCCGCCTCCGCCGCCTGCGCCGCCCCGCCCGGCCACGCAGCCACCACGACCCCCCCTCTCCTCCGCCTAGCCCGGCCCCCCCCCCTTTCCTCAGCTCCGCCTATAAATTCTTCCCCTCCGTTCGGCTCTCCGGCCACTCCCTCACCCACTTCGCCGCCGTGCCGCCAGCTCCGCCCGTGCCATCTCGCCGCCACTCGCCGCTCCTCCGTCAGCCCGCCGAGACCCGCAGCCCTCCTCCTCTCCTCCAGCTCCGTCCCCCCCTCGCCGGCCGCCGAGACCCGCAGTCTCCTCCTCCTTCTCCCCTCTCCTTCCTCCTCCGCGACGGCGCCACCGACGACCTAGCCGCCTCAGCCCGCCCGAGCCCCGCCGCCTCCGACCGCGCCTTGGCCGAGCCGCCTCCACCCTCCTCCGGCGATCACCGGTGCACAGAGCTCCAAAACCCTAGTTCTGTGCGTGTCGGACACTGTGTCAGTTGGACACAGGACACGACTCGAGATACGAGGGCACGAAGATCTCGGTTTTCAGGCCCTGTTCAGGTATCCGTAGTTTCTTTCTCGTAGCTCGGATTTCAATTCCGTAAATTGCGTTGTGAAGCCTGTGTGACCCTCTCGGTGTCCGGACAAACTGTTCGGGGCCCCGCGTCCTGTGGTGATCGCACACCGCGATCCAAAAACAGGAAAAACCAGACCCTGTTTCACCCCGGAACCGAGTACGTCCCGCCAAACGGGACGACTTGGTTGCGTGCGGTCTTCACAGATACGTGCGCAGCGTCGATACGGACGTGTGAGATTTCGCGGAAGCTGATTTGGGTGTGCGTGCACACCGGAATCAACGCGTATCCGCGGACATCGCCCCGTATCCGCAATTTCTGTAATTCACCCTAATTTCGTGTACACTCGTCGGATCGAGACGAAACTTGCGCCATCGGACTCGTAGCGATACGCTGGTCCTGTGGGTCAAGTTTGGTTCGATTCTGAGAACGTTGACGAAATCGCGTGTCGTGGGCCCCACAGGCCCCGCTCGACGGGCGATTTTGTGTTCGGCTCATCGGAATCCAAATCTGGTAGTTCCGTTGGGTTCGTATCAGCGTTCCTGACCTGTTGACACTAAGTTTGGTGAATTTGGAGACTTTTGACCCGGACACGTTTTTCGGTGCAAAGCGGGCCCAACGGCGGACCCCGTTTTGACCCGAAACTGCCGTTTTTGCCCTTGTCTCCAAATTGGACCCAAGGACAGGCGTTTCTAGCTATTTGACATCTTCTGAGCATAATGGTAATGTCTATTTCAGCTTTTGGACTCATCTGTGGAAACTTCCCCTAGAACATTAAACAGATCCAAACATCAGGCAAGTACCTGCACTTCAAGTTTAACCTTTATATTGTGATAAATAGATTCCCTGCTTTATATAGTACCATTGATGATTATATGTAGAGTTGAAACACTGGATTTCATGTCTTGAATATTATATTTCATGTCTTCCTTTTCGTGTCGGGCGGGAGAATACTAGGAGGCATGTAGTTTACCTTTCCCCCTGTATTCACTGTGTACCAGCTGTTAGTACGCGATTGTACCATCAGCCTTGTACTTGATTATTCCCGTATTCACTGTGTACTAGTCGTCTATGACGGCCCTATTAGCCTTATAAACCCCTACATGCCAACTACGTATTCTAAAACAAGTACCAGTTCACACAGCTAGTCTCTAGTCTTGTTACATTTCTTGCTGACTATGGTAGTTACATTTTCTGTCTCATTTATTCCCTGCTTTCTCATATTCTTGTTTATAGCATTTAGACTCTGAAAGATTAATGTTTCCTTTATGCTATTTTCTTAATATGATACTCAGTTTAATTGTCACAAATATTTAGTTTAAATCTTGTTGTGCATTGTGTACTTTGCTCCTTTCCTGACTGGATCCGTTGTTTAGGCGATGATGAGGACCTTGCCCCTACCTATTATGGACCCTATGAGCCAGCAGGTGGTACAGTTGCAGAGCCGGTTCCCACCCAGGAAACTACTCCTGCAGAGTAGTTAGCATTAGTTGTTATTTCCTTTCATCTTAGTAATCGGGTTTGTCCCCGATATAAATCTTTGGTTCTGTAATAAACTCTGGATCTGATTTTCATATTCTGGTTATAAAATCTTAGCATTCCTTTCCTGCTATTTTCTTGCCTATTTAATTGTTGTGAATGAGCTAGATTTATTGCTTGTGGTCATGCCCTAGACAGCGTACTACCGCCGATTCTGCGGCGTAGGCTGGACGTGCCCACGCACTCGTGCCCGAATATCCGGGTGCGGGTCGTGACACGTTTTTATGGTGGCCCATGCAGGTCCAAACGACTAAATTGTTCGGTTTCAACTTAGGGACCGAACAGGCCTGCAACAAGATTGAGGATTTTAGGATAAAGCTCATTCACAGTATAGGGTCATTATTTCAATTCTTGATATCATTTCTGCTCAATTATCCTATCGCCTTTGATTTCCAAGTATCCTATTCTGATCTTCCTATCCCTTAATCTTTCAGAATGGTCCAGACCAGGAACACAGTAGGAGGCACATCAGAACCAGCTGAGCAGAACGTGCCCGAGACTCTTGCACTTCCGCCGCCTCCATCTGTTCCGGCAGTTACTCTAGATGGGGCACAACTAATTGGAGTGTTCCAGGGATTGGTGGAATCCCAGAAGGAACAGACTGCACTTCTGCGGACCAGCCTCTCAGAAGCTATTAAGTCCCAGGAGTCGCCACTCAAGAGGCCAGGAAGTGCCAAAGACTTCAAGAATCTTAGGCCTCTGGAATTCTACGGAACTGAGGGCATTCTCTACGCTGATGAGTGGATAGAGAATGTCGAGAGACTCCTGAAGACTGCTCGGGTTCCCGATGATCTCAAAGTGGAGTCCGCCAGCTTGCAACTGTTCGACATAGCGCGGACCTGGTTTAGAGACGAACCTCAACTATCTGCTCCTGACCTCACCTGGGAGGACTTCAAGAGACTGTTCAAGGAGAAATTTTATCCCGAAGTGGCTCGGGAAGCTCTCGAAAGCCAATTCGAGAGACTGGAACAAGGAAACATGTCTGTTGATGAATATACTGCTGAATTTAGCAGGTTAAGCCACTTTGCGGAGTACATGGTTCGTACCCCGGAGGACCGAGCCCGTAGATTCAAGAAGGGGCTGTCTCCGGATATTCGCCTTGCTGTCACCACCAGCCGAGCTCGCACCTATGAGGAAATTTTGAACGTGGCACAAGGCGTTGAGAGAGACATGGGACATAAGCTAAAGCGAGAAAGAGATACCGGAAATACGGGACCCAACAAACGCCTTTTTCAACAACAACAACAGCAGAGGTCCCCGCAGCAAGCCCAGCGTCCTCTCCCTCGAGCTCCAGCACCCCAACACCAAGCTCAAGGACAGAACCAACGAGTTCCCACTTGTGGCTTTTGTAAAAAACAAGGTCACACCTGGCAAGTTTGTAAGAAGAGACTAGGTACCTGTCTGTACTGTGGATCAACAGAACATCGCGTGAGGGACTGTGCCGCTGCTCCAGGACGCGGACAAGCTTACGTGATGACCGTGGAGAACGCGCAAACTCTGGAAGCAGCTAATGCGCGTAAGTGATTCGTAGATACCTTTCCTAGTATTGTTTAGCTCATGCCTATTGGTTCGTGACCTCAGTCCCAACCTAGTAACTTTGAACTTGCTAAATACCTGGTATGCTTTTAAATTTGATAACTATAGAAGATTTTTAGAGGTTGCTATTATGCTTACTGTGTGTTGTTTTGTGGATTTAAATAATTTGTACCTCCTTTTCATCATCATCTAGCGTACTTAATTTTGCTGAACTTGACATATGCTGCTATTTTATAGCCTAGTTTTGCAAGCTTACTCTTTATCGGGCTTGTTCATGACACATGTATTATTGAGGCCTGATCAACCCCACTAATACAAGTGTCTACTCAGAATCAGTGTACTACGGTCTGATCAACCTTAGTGCATTTTGATTCGCACTTCGCACAACTACTTTACGTGGATTGAGATATATAGTTGACTAGTATACTGCCCCTAAATATGTCCGAGCATATCGTATCAGTTACATAATTGTACTGATACGAGCAAGCGGATAAATGATTACCAGAATAGAATCTCAATCCATAACCGCCTGACAATCCCCATTAGAATTCCTTAAACGCCTTGATCCCTATACTTCTGTTCTACCAACTCGCCCTTAAACTCTTTATTATTAATCCTCGTCTCCCCTCATTTCGGAAAGACAAAATCCTGTGTTTGATATAAGTTGAATTGCAGTGCTAGACATACCCCTCAGACCGGTCAAATTGATGATAACCCTTTATGACTAGGCAATGTCCTAGGTGATGTGTTTGTGTTGCAGACTAAAAGATTCAATACCATGATTCATTAAGTTGGACCTAGCTTTACTAGTTGTACAGCCCTAGAGGATATGGGTAAAATTATAAGTTGGGTAGCGACCGTAATGTTCACCTGAGAGAAAACCGATAAACTGTGATCAAGTGAGATTGGACAGAGAGAACCCCGCCATAATTTAAATTTCGAGGACGAAATTTTGTAAGTTGGGTAGATTGTAAGCCCCTGATTTTTCAAAAATATTAAAATTGGGATTTTTCACAATTTTCTGGAATTTTCTGGGAATTTTCTGTAATTAAAATCAGGGTTTTTGAATTATTACATGATTTTTAATTGATAATAAACAACATTAAAATATTACGAAAATAATATTTTTGGGTGTAAAATGAAAAACTGGACTTAGGGTAATTTTTCTGGAATTTATTGGACCCCGGACCTAATTTCAAAACACCTAAACTATTTATTTGTTTAATTAACTAATTAATTATTAATTCTTATTATTATTATTAATATTATTTGGTTTCCGGCCCAGCCCGGCCCACTGGGCCTGACCGCGGCCCGCCAAACCGACCCAGCCCGCGCTGCCATCCGGGTCGGGTCGGGTCGAACAAACCGACCCGCCGCCCGCTGCTGACCCGGTCCCCCACGACCCTCGTCCCCGACTCGGCTGCCGCGTTTTCAGCCGCCTCCGCCGCCTGCGCCGCCCCGCCCGGCCACGCAGCCACCACGACCCCCCCCTCTCCTCCGCCTAGCCCGGCCCCCCCCCTTTCCTCAGCTCCGCCTATAAATTCTTCCCTTCCGTTCGGCTCTCCGGCCACTCCCTCACCCACTTCGCCGCCGTGCCGCCAGCTCCGCCCGTGCCATCTCGCCGCCACTCGCCGCTCCTCCGTCAGCCCGCCGAGACCCGCAGCCCTCCTCCTCTCCTCCAGCTCCGTCCCCCCCTCGCCGGCCGCCGAGACCCGCAGTCTCCTCCTCCTTCTCCCCTCTCCTTCCTCCTCCGCGACGGCGCCACCGACGACCTAGCCGCCTCAGCCCGCCCGAGCCCCGCCGCCTCCGACCGCGCCTTGGCCGAGCCGCCTCCACCCTCCTCCGGCGATCACCGGTGCACAGAGCTCCAAAACCCTAGTTCTGTGCGTGTCGGACACTGTGTCAGTTGGACACAGGACACGACTCGAGATACGAGGGCACGAAGATCTCGGTTTTCAGGCCCTGTTCAGGTATCCGTAGTTTCTTTCTCGTAGCTCGGATTTCAATTCCGTAAATTGCGTTGTGAAGCCTGTGTGACCCTCTCGGTGTCCGGACAAACTGTTCGGGGCCCCGCGTCCTGTGGTGATCGCACACCGCGATCCAAAAACAGGAAAAACCAGACCCTGTTTCACCCCGGAACCGAGTACGTCCCGCCAAACGGGACGACTTGGTTGCGTGCGGTCTTCACAGATACGTGCGCAGCGTCGATACGGACGTGTGAGATTTCGCGGAAGCTGATTTGGGTGTGCGTGCACACCGGAATCAACGCGTATCCGCGGACATCGCCCCGTATCCGCAATTTCTGTAATTCACCCTAATTTCGTGTACACTCGTCGGATCGAGACGAAACTTGCGCCATCGGACTCGTAGCGATACGCTGGTCCTGTGGGTCAAGTTTGGTTCGATTCTGAGAACGTTGACGAAATCGCGTGTCGTGGGCCCCACAGGCCCCGCTCGACGGGCGATTTTGTGTTCGGCTCATCGGAATCCAAATCTGGTAGTTCCGTTGGGTTCGTATCAGCGTTCCTGACCTGTTGACACTAAGTTTGGTGAATTTGGAGACTTTTGACCCGGACACGTTTTTCGGTGCAAAGCGGGCCCAACGGCGGACCCCGTTTTGACCCGAAACTGCCGTTTTTGCCCTTGTCTCCAAATTGGACCCAAGGACAGGCGTTTCTAGCTATTTGACATCTTCTGAGCATAATGGTAATGTCTATTTCAGCTTTTGGACTCATCTGTGGAAACTTCCCCTAGAACATTAAACAGATCCAAACATCAGGCAAGTACCTGCACTTCAAGTTTAACCTTTATATTGTGATAAATAGATTCCCTGCTTTATATAGTACCATTGATGATTATATGTAGAGTTGAAACACTGGATTTCATGTCTTGAATATTATATTTCATGTCTTCCTTTTCGTGTCGGGCGGGAGAATACTAGGAGGCATGTAGTTTACCTTTCCCCCTGTATTCACTGTGTACCAGCTGTTAGTACGCGATTGTACCATCAGCCTTGTACTTGATTATTCCCGTATTCACTGTGTACTAGTCGTCTATGACGGCCCTATTAGCCTTATAAACCCCTACATGCCAACTACGTATTCTAAAACAAGTACCAATTCACACAGCTAGTCTCTAGTCTTGTTACATTTCTTGCTGACTATGGTAGTTACATTTTCTGTCTCATTTATTCCCTGCTTTCTCATATTCTTGTTTATAGCATTTAGACTCTGAAAGATTAATGTTTCCTTTATGCTATTTTCTTAATATGATACTCAGTTTAATTGTCACAAATATTTAGTTTAAATCTTGTTGTGCATTGTGTACTTTGCTCCTTTCCTGACTGGATCCGTTGTTTAGGCGATGATGAGGACCTTGCCCCTACCTATTATGGACCCTATGAGCCAGCAGGTGGTACAGTTGCAGAGCCGGTTCCCACCCAGGAAACTACTCCTGCAGAGTAGTTAGCATTAGTTGTTATTTCCTTTCATCTTAGTAATCGGGTTTGTCCCCGATATAAATCTTTGGTTCTGTAATAAACTCTGGATCTGATTTTCATATTCTGGTTATAAAATCTTAGCATTCCTTTCCTGCTATTTTCTTGCCTATTTAATTGTTGTGAATGAGCTAGATTTATTGCTTGTGGTCATGCCCTAGACAGCGTACTACCGCCGATTCTGCGGCGTAGGCTGGACGTGCCCACGCACTCGTGCCCGAATATCCGGGTGCGGGTCGTGACACGTTTTTATGGTGGCCCATGCAGGTCCAAACGACTAAATTGTTCGGTTTCAACTTAGGGACCGAACAGGCCTGCAACAAGATTGAGGATTTTAGGATAAAGCTCATTCACAGTATAGGGTCATTATTTCAATTCTTGATATCATTTCTGCTCAATTATCCTATCGCCTTTGATTTCCAAGTATCCTATTCTGATCTTCCTATCCCTTAATCTTTCAGAATGGTCCAGACCAGGAACACAGTAGGAGGCACATCAGAACCAGCTGAGCAGAACGTGCCCGAGACTCTTGCACTTCCGCCGCCTCCATCTGTTCCGGCAGTTACTCTAGATGGGGCACAACTAATTGGAGTGTTCCAGGGATTGGTGGAATCCCAGAAGGAACAGACTGCACTTCTGCGGACCAGCCTCTCAGAAGCTATTAAGTCCCAGGAGTCGCCACTCAAGAGGCCAGGAAGTGCCAAAGACTTCAAGAATCTTAGGCCTCTGGAATTCTACGGAACTGAGGGCATTCTCTACGCTGATGAGTGGATAGAGAATGTCGAGAGACTCCTGAAGACTGCTCGGGTTCCCGATGATCTCAAAGTGGAGTCCGCCAGCTTGCAACTGTTCGACATAGCGCGGACCTGGTTTAGAGACGAACCTCAACTATCTGCTCCTGACCTCACCTGGGAGGACTTCAAGAGACTGTTCAAGGAGAAATTTTATCCCGAAGTGGCTCGGGAAGCTCTCGAAAGCCAATTCGAGAGACTGGAACAAGGAAACATGTCTGTTGATGAATATACTGCTGAATTTAGCAGGTTAAGCCACTTTGCGGAGTACATGGTTCGTACCCCGGAGGACCGAGCCCGTAGATTCAAGAAGGGGCTGTCTCCGGATATTCGCCTTGCTGTCACCACCAGCCGAGCTCGCACCTATGAGGAAATTTTGAACGTGGCACAAGGCGTTGAGAGAGACATGGGACATAAGCTAAAGCGAGAAAGAGATACCGGAAATACGGGACCCAACAAACGCCTTTTTCAACAACAACAACAGCAGAGGTCCCCGCAGCAAGCCCAGCGTCCTCTCCCTCGAGCTCCAGCACCCCAACACCAAGCTCAAGGACAGAACCAACGAGTTCCCACTTGTGGCTTTTGTAAAAAACAAGGTCACACCTGGCAAGTTTGTAGGAAGAGACTAGGTACCTGTCTGTACTGTGGATCAACAGAACATCGCGTGAGGGACTGTGCCGCTGCTCCAGGACGCGGACAAGCTTACGTGATGACCGTGGAGAACGCGCAAACTCTGGAAGCAGCTAATGCGCGTAAGTGATTCGTAGATACCTTTCCTAGTATTGTTTAGCTCATGCCTATTGGTTCGTGACCTCAGCCCCAACCTAGTAACTTTGAACTTGCTAAATACCTGGTATGCTTTTAAATTTGATAACTATAGAAGATTTTTAGAGGTTGCTATTATGCTTACTGTGTGTTGTTTTGTGGATTTAAATAATTTGTACCTCCTTTTCATCATCATCTAGCGCACTTAATTTTGCTGAACTTGACATATGCTGCTATTTTATAGCCTAGTTTTGCAAGCTTACTCTTTATCGGGCTTGTTCATGACACATGTATTATTGAGGCCTGATCAACCCCACTAATACAAGTGTCTACTCAGAATCAGTGTACTACGGTCTGATCAACCTTAGTGCATTTTGATTCGCACTTCGCACAACTACTTTACGTGGATTGAGATATATAGTTGACTAGTATACTGCCCCTAAATATGTCCGAGCATATCGTATCAGTTACATAATTGTACTGATACGAGCAAGCGGATAAATGATTACCAGAATAGAATCTCAATCCATAACCGCCTGACAATCCCCATTAGAATTCCTTAAACGCCTTGATCCCTATACTTCTGTTCTACCAACTCGCCCTTAAACTCTTTATTATTAATCCTCGTCTCCCCTCATTTCGGAAAGACAAAATCCTGTGTTTGATATAAGTTGAATTGCAGTGCTAGACATACCCCTCAGACCGGTCAAATTGATGATAACCCTTTATGACTAGGCAATGTCCTAGGTGATGTGTTTGTGTTGCAGACTAAAAGATTCAATACCATGATTCATTAAGTTGGACCTAGCTTTACTAGTTGTACAGCCCTAGAGGATATGGGTAAAATTATAAGTTGGGTAGCGACCGTAATGTTCACCTGAGAGAAAACCGATAAACTGTGATCAAGTGAGATTGGACAGAGAGAACCCCGCCATAATTTAAATTTCGAGGACGAAATTTTGTAAGTTGGGTAGATTGTAAGCCCCTGATTTTTCAAAAATATTAAAATTGGGATTTTTCACAATTTTCTGGAATTTTCTGGGAATTTTCTGTAATTAAAATCAGGGTTTTTGAATTATTACATGATTTTTAATTGATAATAAACAACATTAAAATATTACGAAAATAATATTTTTGGGTGTAAAATGAAAAACTGGACTTAGGGTAATTTTTCTGGAATTTATTGGACCCCGGACCTAATTTCAAAACACCTAAACTATTTATTTGTTTAATTAACTAATTAATTATTAATTCTTATTATTATTATTAATATTATTTGGTTTCCGGCCCAGCCCGACCCACTGGGCCTGACCGCGGCCCGCCAAACCGACCCAGCCCGCGCTGCCATCCGGGTCGGGTCGGGTCGAACAAACCGACCCGCCGCCCGCTGCTGACCCGGTCCCCCACGACCCTCGTCCCCGACTCGGCTGCCGCGTTTTCAGCCGCCTCCGCCGCCTGCGCCGCCCCGCCCGGCCACGCAGCCACCACGACCCCCCCCTCTCCTCCGCCTAGCCCGCCCCCCCCCCCCTTTCCTCAGATCCGCCTATAAATTCTTCCCCTCCGTTCGGCTCTCCGGCCACTCCCTCACCCACTTCGCCGCCGTGCCGCCAGCTCCGCCCGTGCCATCTCGCCGCCACTCGCCGCTCCTCCGTCAGCCCGCCGAGACCCGCAGCCCTCCTCCTCTCCTCCAGCTCCGTCCCCCCCTCGCCGGCCGCCGAGACCCGCAGTCTCCTCCTCCTTCTCCCCTCTCCTTCCTCCTCCGCGACGGCGCCACCGACCACCTAGCCGCCTCAGCCCGCCCGAGCCCCGCCGCCTCCGACCGCGCCTTGGCCGAGCCGCCTCCACCCTCCTCCGGCGATCACCGGTGCACAGAGCTCCAAAACCCTAGTTCTGTGCGTGTCGGACACTGTGTCAGTTGGACACAGGACACGACTCGAGATACGAGGGCACGAAGATCTCGGTTTTCAGGCCCTGTTCAGGTATCCGTAGTTTCTTTCTCGTAGCTCGGATTTCAATTCCGTAAATTGCGTTGTGAAGCCTGTGTGACCCTCTCGGTGTCCGGACAAACTGTTCGGGGCCCCGCGTCCTGTGGTGATCGCACACCGCGATCCAAAAACAGGAAAAACCAGACCCTGTTTCACCCCGGAACCGAGTACGTCCCGCCAAACGGGACGACTTGGTTGCGTGCGGTCTTCACCGATACGTGCGCAGCGTCGATACGGACGTGTGAGATTTCGCGGAAGCTGATTTGGGTGTGCGTGCACACCGGAATCAACGCGTATCCGCGGACATCGCCCCGTATCCGCAATTTCTGTAATTCACCCTAATTTCGTGTACACTCGTCGGATCGAGACGAAACTTGCGCCATCGGACTCGTAGCGATACGCTGGTCCTGTGGGTCAAGTTTGGTTCGATTCTGAGAACGTTGACGAAATCGCGTGTCGTGGGCCCCACAGGCCCCGCTCGACGGGCGATTTTGTGTTCGGCTCATCGGAATCCAAATCTGGTAGTTCCGTTGGGTTCGTATCAGCGTTCCTGACCTGTTGACACTAAGTTTGGTGAATTTGGAGACTTTTGACCCGGACACGTTTTTCGGTGCAAAGCGGGCCCAACGGCGGACCCCGTTTTGACCCGAAACTGCCGTTTTTGCCCTTGTCTCCAAATTGGACCCAAGGACAGGCGTTTCTAGCTATTTGACATCTTCTGAGCATAATGGTAATGTCTATTTCAGCTTTTGGACTCATCTGTGGAAACTTCCCCTAGAACATTAAACAGATCCAAACATCAGGCAAGTACCTGCACTTCAAGTTTAACCTTTATATTGTGATAAATAGATTCCCTGCTTTATATAGTACCATTGATGATTATATGTAGAGTTGAAACACTGGATTTCATGTCTTGAATATTATATTTCATGTCTTCCTTTTCGTGTCGGGCGGGAGAATACTAGGAGGCATGTAGTTTACCTTTCCCCCTGTATTCACTGTGTACCAGCTGTTAGTACGCGATTGTACCATCAGCCTTGTACTTGATTATTCCCGTATTCACTGTGTACTAGTCGTCTATGACGGCCCTATTAGCCTTATAAACCCCTACATGCCAACTACGTATTCTAAAACAAGTACCAGTTCACACAGCTAGTCTCTAGTCTTGTTACATTTCTTGCTGACTATGGTAGTTACATTTTCTGTCTCATTTATTCCCTGCTTTCTCATATTCTTGTTTATAGCATTTAGACTCTGAAAGATTAATGTTTCCTTTATGCTATTTTCTTAATATGATACTCAGTTTAATTGTCACAAATATTTAGTTTAAATCTTGTTGTGCATTGTGTACTTTGCTCCTTTCCTGACTGGATCCGTTGTTTAGGCGATGATGAGGACCTTGCCCCTACCTATTATGGACCCTATGAGCCAGCAGGTGGTACAGTTGCAGAGCCGGTTCCCACCCAGGAAACTACTCCTGCAGAGTAGTTAGCATTAGTTGTTATTTCCTTTCATCTTAGTAATCGGGTTTGTCCCCGATATAAATCTTTGGTTCTGTAATAAACTCTGGATCTGATTTTCATATTCTGGTTATAAAATCTTAGCATTCCTTTCCTGCTATTTTCTTGCCTATTTAATTGTTGTGAATGAGCTAGATTTATTGCTTGTGGTCATGCCCTAGACAGCGTACTACCGCCGATTCTGCGGCGTAGGCTGGACGTGCCCACGCACTCGTGCCCGAATATCCGGGTGCGGGTCGTGACACGTTTGCACGAATCTACGCCACTTTTATACCATATTTCGGTTTGAATCACCCATCTATACCCATTTTCACCAATCTACGCACATTCTACACCATACTTCTGGTAGAATCGTTCATCTGCACTCATTTTCACGATTCAACCCATGATTTATACCATATTTCGGTTAGAAGCAGCGACCTAAACTCGTTTTCCTCATCCTACGGTCATATCATACCATATTTTCGTTCGAATCACCCGTTTATACTCGTTTTCACCATTTTACGGGCATTTGATGCGTTATTTCGGTTACAATCATATCTCTATACTTGTTTCACAAATCTAGGCCGGTTATATACCCTATTACGGTTGGAATCCTCCGTCTATACTCGTTTTTACCATTCTGCGCCCCTTCTACACTATAATTTCGGCTAGAATCACACATCTCGGCTCGTTTCCTCCATTCTACCCTTGTTTTACAACCACATTCTGCTTAGAATCACCCAACCATAATCGTTTTTATCATTCTACGTTCATTCTATTCCATATCTCGGCTAGAATCGTCTACCTATACTTCTTTTCACCAATCTAACCTCATTTTATAGCATAATTTCGGTAAGAATCACCCATCCATACTTGTTTTCAACAATCTGTTCCTATTATATGCCATATTTCGGTAAGAACCACCCATCTATACTTGTTTTAAGCACTCTACGCTCATTCTATACCATATTTCAGACAGAATCACTCATCTATACTCGTTTTCACCATTCTACGTCCGTTTTATACCATATTTTGGTTAGAATCACCGATCTAAACATGTTTTCATCACTCTAAGCTCATTCTATACCATATGTCGTCGGGTAGAGTCGCTCATTTGTACTCGTTTTCACCATTCTACGATCATTTGATACCTTATTTCGATTACAATTATATTTCAGTACCCGTTTCCACAAATCTATACCACTTTTTTCACTCTATTTTTTTAGAATCACCCATCTATACTCGGTTTGCCCGAACTACGCACATTCTGCACCATATCTCGATTTGAATCACTCATCTGTACTCGTTTTCACGATTCTACCCCTGTTTGGTCATATTTCGATTAGAATCAACGGTCTGAACTCGTTTTCCTCATCCTACGATCATATCGTACCATATTTCGGTTCGAACCACCAAATTTTACTCGTTTTCACCATTCTACGAGCATTTGGTGCCTTATTTCGGTTAGAATCATATTTCTATACTCGTTTCACCAACCTAGGCCAGTTATATACCTTATTCGGTTAGAATCTCCCGTTTATGCTTGATTTCACCATTCTATGACCATTCTACACCATAATTCTCTTAGAATCACTCATCTATGCCCGTTTTCACGATTCTACCTCTATTTTATACAATATTTCGATTAGAATCAGTGGTCTAAATTTGTCTTCTTTATTTTACGATCATATTATACCATATTTCGGTTCGAATCTCCCGTCTGCACTCGTTTTCACCATTTCACGAGCATTTGTTACCTTACTTGGGTTAGAATCTCATTTATGTACTCGTTTCACCAATCTAGACCGGTTATATACCTTGTTTCTGCTGGAATCTCCCGTCTATACCCGGTTTCACCATTCTACACCATAATTTTTCTTAGAATCACACATCTATGCTCGTTTCCACCATTCTATACATGTTTTTATACCACATTTCGGTTGGAATCGCCCATCCATACTCATATTCGCCATTCTAAGTTTATTCTAATCCAAATTTCTTTTAGAATCACCTATTTATACTCGTTTAAACCAATCTAAGTTCATTCTATACCATAATTAGTATCACCGAACTATATATACTCGTTTTCATCAATCTATATTCTAAACCATATTTCAGTTAGAATCACCCATAAATTCTCGTTTTAACCATTCTACGCCATCATATTTCAGTTAGCATCACCCATCCATACTCGTTTTCACCATTCTACATCTGTTTCATACGATATTTTGGTAAGAATCACCGATCTAAATATGTTTTCAGAATTCCAAGCTCATTCTGTGCCATTTTCGGTTAGAATCCATCATTTATAATCGTTTCAACTATTCTACGATCACCTTATTTCGATTACAATCACATTTCAGTACTCGTTTGCACGAATCTACGCCACTTTTATACCATATTTCGGTTTGAATCACCCATCTATACCCATTTTCACCAATCTACGCACATTCTACACCATACTTCTGGTAGAATCGTTCATCTGCACTCATTTTCACGATTCAACCCATGATTTATACCATATTTCGGTTAGAAGCAGCGACCTAAACTCGTTTTCCTCATCCTACGGTCATATCATACCATATTTTCGTTCGAATCACCCGTTTATACTCGTTTTCACCATTTTACGGGCATTTGATGCGTTATTTCGGTTACAATCATATATCTATACTTGTTTCACAAATCTAGGCCGGTTATATACCCTATTACGGTTGGAATCCTCCGTCTATACTCGTTTTTACCATTCTGCGCCCCTTCTACACTATAATTTCGGCTAGAATCACACATCTCGGCTCGTTTCCTCCATTCTACCCTTGTTTTACAACCACATTCTGCTTAGAATCACCCAACCATAATCGTTTTTATCATTCTACGTTCATTCTATTCCATATCTCGGCTAGAATCGTCTACCTATACTTCTTTTCACCAATCTAACCTCATTTTATAGCAT
The DNA here is from genome assembly GCA_036927795.1 of Iris macrosiphon. Classification (NCBI taxonomy): domain Eukaryota; kingdom Viridiplantae; phylum Streptophyta; class Magnoliopsida; order Asparagales; family Iridaceae; genus Iris; species Iris macrosiphon. Next base: position 36,563 of record JAYESA010001146.1, on the reverse strand, counting down.
AATTTCGGTAAGAATCACCCATCCATACTTGTTTTCAACAATCTGTTCCTATTATATGCCATATTTCGGTAAGAACCACCCATCTATACTTGTTTTAAGCACTCTACGCTCATTCTATACCATATTTCAGACAGAATCACTCATCTATACTCGTTTTCACCATTCTACGTCCGTTTTATACCATATTTTGGTTAGAATCACCGATCTAAACATGTTTTCATCACTCTAAGCTCATTCTATACCATATGTCGTCGGGTAGAGTCGCTCATTTGTACTCGTTTTCACCATTCTACGATCATTTGATACCTTATTTCGATTACAATTATATTTCAGTACCCGTTTCCACAAATCTATACCACTTTTTTCACTCTATTTTTTTAGAATCACCCATCTATACTCGGTTTGCCCGAACTACGCACATTCTGCACCATATCTCGATTTGAATCACTCATCTGTACTCGTTTTCACGATTCTACCCCTGTTTGGTCATATTTCGATTAGAATCAACGGTCTGAACTCGTTTTCCTCATCCTACGATCATATCGTACCATATTTCGGTTCGAACCACCAAATTTTACTCGTTTTCACCATTCTACGAGCATTTGGTGCCTTATTTCGGTTAGAATCATATTTCTATACTCGTTTCACCAACCTAGGCCAGTTATATACCTTATTCGGTTAGAATCTCCCGTTTATGCTTGATTTCACCATTCTATGACCATTCTACACCATAATTCTCTTAGAATCACTCATCTATGCCCGTTTTCACGATTCTACCTCTATTTCATACAATATTTCGATTAGAATCAGTGGTCTAAATTTGTCTTCTTTATTTTACGATCATATTATACCATATTTCGGTTCGAATCTCCCGTCTGCACTCGTTTTCACCATTTCACGAGCATTTGTTACCTTACTTGGGTTAGAATCTCATTTATGTACTCGTTTCACCAATCTAGACCGGTTATATACCTTGTTTCTGCTGGAATCTCCCGTCTATACCCGGTTTCACCATTCTACACCATAATTTTTCTTAGAATCACACATCTATGCTCGTTTCCACCATTCTATACATGTTTTTATACCACATTTCGGTTGGAATCGCCCATCCATACTCATATTCGCCATTCTAAGTTTATTCTAATCCAAATTTCTTTAGAATCACCTATTTATACTCGTTTAAACCAATCTAAGTTCATTCTATACCATAATTAGTATCACCGAACTATATATACCTCGTTTTCATCAATCTATATTCTAAACCATATTTCAGTTAGAATCACCCATAAATTCTCGTTTTAACCATTCTACGCCATATATTTCAGTTAGCATCACCCATCCATACTCGTTTTCACCATTCTACATCTGTTTCATACGATATTTTGGTAAGAATCACCGATCTAAATATGTTTTCAGAATTCCAAGCTCATTCTGTGCCATTTTCGGTTAGAATCCATTATTTATAATCGTTTCAACTATTCTACGATCACCTTATTTCGATTACAATCACATTTCAGTACTCGTTTGCACGAATCTACGCCACTTTTATACCATATTTTTGGTTTGAATCACCCATCTATACCCATTTTCACCAATCTACGCACATTCTACACCATACTTCTGGTAGAATCGTTCATCTGCACTCATTTTCACGATTCAACCCATGATTTATACCATATTTCGGTTAGAAGCAGCGACCTAAACTCGTTTTCCTCATCCTACGGTCATATCATACCATATTTTCGTTCGAATCACCCGTTTATACTCGTTTTCACCATTTTACGGGCATTTGATGCGTTATTTCGGTTACAATCATATCTCTATACTTGTTTCACAAATCTAGGCCGGTTATATACCCTATTACGGTTGAATCCTCGTCTATACTCGTTTTTACCATTCTGCGCCCCTTCTACACTATAATTTCGGCTAGAATCACACATCTCGGCTCGTTTCCTCCCATTCTACCCTTGTTTTACAACCACATTCTGCTTAGAATCACCCAACCATAATCGTTTTTATCATTCTACATTCATTCTATTCCATATCTCGGCTAGAATCGTCTACCTATACTTCTTTTCACCAATCTAACCTCATTTTATAGCATAATTTCGGTAAGAATCACCCATCCATACTTGTTTTCAACAATTTGTTCCTATTATATGCCATATTATGGTAAGAACCACCCATCTATACTTGTTTTAAGCACTCTACGCTCATTCTATACCATATTTCAGACAGAATCACTCATCTATACTCGTTTTCACCATTCTACGTCCATTTTATACCATATTTTGGTTAGAATCACCGATCTAAACATGTTTTCATCACTCTAAGCTCATTCTATACCATGTGTCGTCGGATAGAGTCGCTCATTTGTACTCGTTTTCACCATTCTACGATCATTTGATACCTTATTTCGATTACAATTATATTTCAGTACCCGTTTCCACAAATCTACACCACTTTTTTCACTCTATTTTTTTAGAATCACCCATCTATACTCGGTTTGCCCGAACTACGCACATTCTACCCCATATCTCGATTTGAATCACTCATCTGTACTCGTTTTCACGATTCTACCCCTGTTTGGTCATATTTCGATTAGAATCGACGGTCTGAACTCGTTTTCCTCATCCTACGATCATATCGTACCATATTTCGGTTCGAACCACCAAATTTTACTCGTTTTCACCATTCTACGAGCATTTGGTGCCTTATTTCGGTTAGAATCATATTTCTATACTCGTTTCACCAACCTAGGCCAGTTATATACCTTATTCCGGTTAGAATCTCCCGTTTATGCTCGATTTCACCATTCTATGACCATTCTACACCATAATTCTATTAGAATCACTCATCTATGCCCGTTTTCACGATTCTACCTCTATTTCATACAATATTTCGATTAGAATCAGTGGTCTAAATTTGTCTTCTTCATTTTACGATCATATTATACCATATTTCGGTTCGAATCTCCCGTCTGCACTCGTTTTCACCATTTCACGAGCATTTGTTACCTTACTTAGGGTAGAATCTCATTTATGTACTCGTTTCATCAATCTAGACCGGTTATATACCTTGTTTCTGCTGGAATCTCCCGTCTATACCCGGTTTCACCATTCTATACCATAATTTTTATTAGAATCACACATCTATGCTCGTTTCCACCATTCTATACATGTTTTTATACCACATTTCGGTTGGAATCACCCATCCATACTCATATTCGCCATTCTAAGTTCATTCTAATCCAAATTTCTTTTAGAATCACCTATTTATACTCGTTTAGACCAATCTAAGCTCATTCTATACCATAATTAGTATCACCGAACTATATATACTCGTTTTCATCAATCTATATTCTAAACCATATTTCGGTTAGAATCATCCATAAATTCTCGTTTTAACCATTCTACGCCATCATATTTCAGTTTGCATCACCCATCCATACTCGTTTTCACCATTCTATATCTGTTTCATACGATATTTTGGTAAGAATCACCGATCTAAACATGTTTTCAGCATTCTAAGCTCATTCCATGCCATTTTCGGTTAGAATCCATCATTTATAATCGTTTCAACTATTCTGCGATCACCTTATTTCGATTACAATCACATTTTAGTACTCGTTTGCACGAATCTACGCCACTTTTATACCATATTTCGGTTTGAATCACCCATCTATACCCATTTTCACCAATCTACGCACATTCTACACCATACATCCAGTAGAATAGCTCATCTGCGCTCGTTTTTCGATTCAACCCATGATTTATACCATATTTCGGTTAGAAGCAGCGATCTAAACTCGTTTTCCTCATCCTACGGTAATATCATACCATATTTTCGTTCGAATCATCCGTTTATACTCGTTTTCACCATTTTACGGGCATTTAATGCCTTATTTCGGTTACAATCATATCTCTATACTTGTTTCACAAATCTAGGCCGGTTATATACCCTATTACGGTTGGAATCCTCCGTCTATACTCGTTTTTACCATTCTGCGCCCCTTCTACACTATAATTTCGGCTAGAATCACACATCTCGGATCGTTTCCTCCATTCTACCCTTGTTTTACAACCACATTCTGCTTAGAATCACCCAACCATAATCGTTTTCATCATTCTACGTTCATTCTATTCCATATCTCGGCTAGAATCGTCTACCTATACTTCTTTTTACCAATCTAACCTCATTTTATAGCATAATTTCGGTAAGAATCACCCATCCATACTTGTTTTCAACAATCTGTGCCTATTATACGCCATATTTCGGTAAGAACCACCCATCTATACTTGTTTTAAGCACTCTACGCTCATTCTATACCATATTTCAGACAGAATCACTCATCTATACTCGTTTTCACCATTCTACGTCCGTTTTATACCATATTTTGGTTAGAATCACCGATCTAAACATGTTTTCATCACTCTAAGCTCATTCTATACCATGTGTCGTCGGGTAGAGTCGCTCATTTGTACTCGTTTTCACCATTTTACGATCATTTGATACCTTATTTCGATTACAATTATATTTCAGTACCCGTTTCCACAAATCTACACCACTTTTTTCACTCTATTTTTTTAGAATCACCCATCTATACTCGGTTTGCCCGAACTACGCACATTCTGCACCATATCTCGATTTGAATCACTCATCTATACTCGTTTTCACGATTCTACCCCTGTTTGGTCATATTTCGATTAGAATCAACGGTCAGAACTCGTTTTCCTCATCCTACGATCATATCGTACCATATTTCGGTTCGAACCACCAAATTTTACTCGTTTTCACCATTCTACGAGCATTTGTGCCTTATTTCGGTTAGAATCATATTTCTATACTCGTTTCACCAACCTAGGCCAGTTATATACCTTATTTCGGTTAGAATCTCCCGTTTATGCTCGCTTTCACCATTTTATGACCATTCTACACCATAATTCTATTAGCATCACTCATCTATGCCCGTTTCACGATTCTACCTCTATTTCATACAATATTTCGATTAGAATCAGTGGTCTAAATTTGCCTTCTTCATTTTACGATCATATTATACCATATTTCGGTTCGAATCTCCCGTCTGCACTCGTTTTTCACCATTTTCACGAGCATTTGTTACCTTACTTGGGGTAGAATCTCATTTATGTACTCGTTTCACCAATCTAGACCGATTATATACCTTGTTTCTGCTGGAATCTCCCGTCTATACCCGGTTTCACCATTCTACACCATAATTTTTCTTAGAATCACACATCTATGCTCGTTTCCACCATTCTATACATGTTTTTATACCATATTTCGGTTGGAATCACCCATCCATACTCATATTCGCCATTCTAAGTTCATGCTAATCCAAATTTCTTTTAGAATTACCTATTTATACTCGTTTAGACCAATCTAAGCTCATTCTATACCATAATTAGTATTACCGAACTATATATACTCGTTTTCATCAATCTATATTCTAAACCATATTTCGGTTAGAATCACCCATAAATTCTCATTTTAACCATTCTACGCCATCATAATTCAGTTAGCATCACCCATCCATACTCGTTTTCACCATTCTACATCTGTTTCATACGATATTTTGGTAAGAATCACCGATCTAAATATGTTTTCAGCATTCTAAGCTCATTTTATGCCATTTTCGGTTAGAATCCATCATTTATAATCGTTTCAACTATTCTGCGATCACCTTATTTCGATTACAATCATATTTCAGTACTCATTTGCACGAATCTACGCCACTTTTATACCATATTTCGGTTTGAATCACCCATCTATACCCATTTTCACCAATCTACGCACATTCTACACCATACTTCCGGTAGAATCGCTCATCTGCACTCGTTTTCCCGATTCAACCCATGATTTATACCATATTTCGGTTAGAAGTAGCGATCTAAACTCGTTTTCCTCATCCTACGGTCATATCATACCATATTTTCGTTCGAATCACCCGTTTATACTCGTTTTCACCATTTTACGGGCATTTGATGCCTTATTTCGGTTACAATCATATCTCTATACTTGTTTCACAAATCTAGGCCGGTTATATACCCTATTACGGTTGGAATCCTCCGTCTATACTCGTTTTTACCACTCTACGTCCCTTCAACACTATAATTTCGGCTAGAATCACACATCTCGGCTCGTTTCCTCCATTCTACCCATGTTTTACAACCACATTCTGCTTAGAATCACCCAACCATAATCGTTTTTCATCATTCTACGTTCATTCTATTCCATATCTCGGCTAGAATCGTCTACCTATACTTCTTTTCACCAATCTAATCTCATTTTATAGCATAATTTCGGTAAGAATCACCCATCCATACTTGTTTTCAACAATCTGTGCCTATTATACGCCATATTTCGGTAAGAACCACCCATCTATACTTGTTTTAAGCACTCTACGCTCATTCTATACCATATTTCAGACAGAATCACTCATCTATACTCGTTTTCACCATTCTACGTCCGTTTTATACCATATTTTGGTTAGAATCACCGATCTAAACATGTTTTCATCACTCTAAGCTCATTCTATACCATGTGTCGTCGGGTAGAGTCGCTCATTTGTACTCGTTTTCACCATTCTACGATCATTTGATACTTTATTTTGATTATAATTATATTTCAGTACCCGTTTCCACAAATCTACACCACTTTTTTCACTCTATTTTTTTAGAATCACCCATCTATACTCGGTTTGCCCGAACTACGCACATTCTGCACCATATCTCGATTTGAATCACTCATCTGTACTCGTTTTCACAATTCTACCCCTGTTTGGTCATATTTCGATTAGAATCGACGGTCGGAACTCGTTTTTCTCATCCTACGATCATATCGTACCATATTTCGGTTCGAACTACCAAATTTTACTCGTTTTCACCATTCTACGAGCATTTGTGCCTTATTTCGGTTAGAATCATATTTCTATACTCGTTTCACCAACCTAGGCCAGTTATATACCTTATTCCGGTTAGAATCTCCCGTTTATGCTCGCTTTCACCATTCTATGACCATTCTACACCATAATTCTATTAGAATCACTCATCTATGCCCGTTTTCACGATTCTACCTCTATTTCATACAATATTTTGATTAGAATCAGTGGTCTAAATTTGTCTTCTTCATTTTACGATCATATTATACCATATTTCGGTTCGAATCTCCCGTCTGCACTCGTTTTCACCATTTCACGATCATTTGTTACCTTACTTGGGGTAGAATCTCATTTATGTACTCGTTTCACCAATCTAGACTGATTATATACCTTGTTTATGCTGGAATCTCCCGTCTATACCCGGTTTCACCATTCTACACCATATTTTTTCTTAGAATCACACATCTATGCTCGTTTCCACCATTCTATACATGTTTTTATACCACATTTCGATTGGAATCACCCATCCATACTCATATTCGCCATTCTAAGTTCATGCTAATCCAAATTTCTTTTAGAATCACCTATTTATACTCGTTTAGACCAATCTAAGCTCATTCTATACCATAATTAGTATCACCGAACTATATATACTCGTTTTTATCAATCTATATTCTAAACCATATTTCGGTTAGAATCACCCATAAATTCTCGTTTTAACCATTCTACGCCATCATAATTCAGTTAGCATCACCCATCCATACTCGTTTTTACCATTCTACATCTGTTTCATACGATATTTTGGTAAGAATCACCGATCTAAATATGTTTTCAGCATTCTAAGCTCATTCCATGTCATTTTCGGTTAGAATCCATCATTTATAATCGTTTCAACTATTCTGCGATCACCTTATTTCGATTACAATCACATTTCAGTACTCGTTTGCACGAATCTACGCCACTTTTATACCATATTTCGGTTTGAATCACCCATCTATACCCATTTTCACCAATCTACGCACATTCTACACCATACTTCCGGTAGAATCGCTCATCTGCACTCGTTTTCCCGATTCAACCCATGATTTATACCATATTTCGGTTAGAAGTAGCGATCTAAACTCGTTTTCCTCATCCTACGGTCATATCATACCATATTTTCGTTCGAATCACCCGTTTATACTCGTTTTCACCATTTTACGGGCATTTGATGCCTTATTTCGGTTACAATCATATCTCTATACTTGTTTCACAAATCTAGGCCGGTTATATACCCTATTACGGTTGGAATCCTCCGTCTATACTCGTTTTTACCATTCTGCGCCCCTTCTACACTATAATTTTGGCTAGAATCACACATCTCGGCTCGTTTCCTCCATTCTACCCTGGTTTTACAACCACATTCTGCTTAGAATCACCCAACCATAATCGTTTTCATCATTCTACGTTCATTCTATTCCATATCTCGGCTAGAATCGTCTACCTATACTTCTTTTAACCAATCTAACCTCATTTTATAACATAATTTCGGTAAGAATCACCCATCCATACTTGTTTTCAACAATCTGTGCCTATTATACGCCATATTTTGGTAAGAACCACCCATCTATACTTGTTTTAAGCACTCTACGCTCATTCTATACCATATTTCAGACAGAATCACTCATCTATACTCGTTTTCACCATTCTACGTCCGTTTTATACCATATTTTGGTTAGAATCACCGATCTAAACATGTTTTCATCACTCTAAGCTCATTCTATACCATGTGTCATCGGGTAGAGTCGCTCATTTATACTCGTTTTCACCATTCTACGATCATTTGATACCTTATTTCGATTACAATTATATTTCAGTACCCGTTTCCACAAATCTACACCATTTTTTCACTCTGTTTTTTTAGAATCACCCATCTATACTCGGTTTGCCCGAACTACGCACATTCTGCACCATATCTCGATTTGAATCACTCATCTGTACTCGTTTTCATGATTCTACCCCTTTTTGGTCATATTCCGATTAGAATCAACAGTCTGAACTCGTTTTCCTCATCCTACGATCATATTGTACCATATTTCGGTTCGAACCACCAAATTTTACTCGTTTTCACCATTCTACGAGCATTTGTGCCTTATTTCGGTTAGAATCATATTTCTATACTCGTTTCACCAACCTAGGCCAGTTATATACCTTATTCCGGTTAGAATCTCCCGTTTATGCTCGCTTTCACCATTCTATGACCATTCTACACCATAATTCTATTAGAATCACTCATCTATGCCCGTTTTCACGATTCTACCTCTATTTCATACAATATTTCGATTAGAATCAGTGGTCTAAATTTGTCTTCTTCATTTTACGATCATATTATACCATATTTCGGTTCGAATCTCCCGTCTACACTCGTTTTCACTATTTCATGAGCATTTGTTACCTTACTTGGGTTAGAATCTCATTTATGTACTCGTTTCACCAATCTAGACCGATTATATACCTTGTTTCTGTTGGAATCTCCCGTCTATACCCGGTTTTACCATTCTACACCATAATTTTTCTTAGAATCACACATCTATGCTCGTTTCCACCATTCTATACATGTTTTATACCACATTTCGGTTAGAATCACCCATCCATACTCATATTCTAAGTTCATTCTAATCCAAATTTCTTTTAGAAACACCTATTTATACTCGTTTAAACCAATCTAAGCTCATTCTATACCATAATTAGTATCACCGAACTATATATACTCGTTTTCATCAATCTATATTCCAAACCATATTTCGATTAGAATCACCCATAAATTCTCGTTTTAACCATTCTACGCCATCATATTTCAGTTAGCATCACCCATCTATACATACTCGTTTTCACCATTCTACATCTGTTTCATACGATATTTTGGTTAGAATCACCGATCTAAACATGTTTTCAGCATTCTAAGCTCATTCCATGCCATTTTCGGTTAGAATCCATCATTTATAATCGTTTCAACTATTCTGCGATCACCTTATTTCGATTACAATCACATTTCAGTACTCGTTTGCACGAATCTATGCCACTTTTATACCATATTTTGGTTTGAATCACCCATCTATACCCATTTTCACCAATCTACGCACATTCTACACCATACTTCTGGTAGAATCGCTCATCTGCACTCGTTTCACGATTCAACCCATGATTTATACCATATTTCGGTTAGAAGCAGCGATCTATACTCGTTTTCCTCATCCTACGGTCATATCATACCATATTTTGGTTCGAATCACCCGTTTATACTCGTTTTCACCATTTTACAGGCATTTGATACCTTATTTCGGTTACAATCATATCTCTATACTTGTTTCACAAATCTAGGCCGGTTATATACCCTATTACGGTTGGAATCCTCCGTCTATACTCGTTTTTACCATTCTGCGCCCCTTCTACACTATAATTTCGGCTAGAATCACACATCTCAGCTCGTTTCCTCCATTCTACCCTTGTTTTACAACCACATTCTGCTTAGAATCACCCAACCATAATCGTTTTTATTATTCTACGTTCATTCTATTCCATATCTCGGTTAGAATCGTCTACCTATACTTCTTTTCACCAATCTAACCTCATTTTATAGCATAATTTCGGTAAGAATCACCCATCCATACTTGTTTTCAACAATCTGTGCCTATTATACGCCATATTTCGGTAAGAACCACCCATCTATATTTATTTTAAGCACTCTACGCTCATTCTATACCATTTTTCCGACAGAATCACTCATCTATACTCGTTTTCACCATTCTACGTCCGTTTTATACCATATTTTGGTTAGAATCACCGATCTAAACATGTTTTCAGCACTCCAAGCTCATTCTATACCATGTGTCGCCGGGTAGAGTCGCTCATTTGTACTCGTTTTCACCATCCTACGATCATTTGATACCTTATTTCGATTACAATTATATTTCAGTACCCGTTTCCACAAATCTACACCACTTTTTTCACTCTATTTTTTTAAGAAATCACCCATCTATTCTCGGTTTGCCCGAACTACGCACATTTTGTACCATATCTCGATTTGAATCACTCATCTGTACTCGTTTTCACGATTCTACCTCTGTTTGGTCATATTACGATTAGAATCAACGGTCGGAACTCGTTTTCCTCATCCTACGATCATATCGTACCATATTTCGGTTCGAACCACCAAATTTTACTCGTTTTTACCATTCTACGAGTATTTGGTGCCTTATTTCGGTTATAATCATATTTCTATACTCGTTTCACCAACCTAGGCCAGTTATATACCTTATTCCAGTTGGAATCTCCCGTTTATACTCGCTTTCACCATTCTATGACCATTCTACACCATAATTCTATTAGAATCACTCATCTATGCCCGTTTTTATGATTCTACCTCTATTTCATACAATATTTCGATTAGAATTAGTGGTCTAAATTTGTCTTCTTCATTTTACGATCATATTATACCATATTTTGGTTCGAATCTCCCGTCTGCACTCGTTTTCACCATTTCACGAGCATTTGTTACCTTACTTGGGGTAGAATCTCATTTATGTACTCGTTTCACCAATCTAGACCGGTTATATACCTTATTTCTGTTGGAATCTCCCGTCTATACACGGTTTTACCATTCTACACCATAATTTTTCTTAGAATCACACATCTATGCTCGTTTCCACCATTCTATACATGTTTTTATACCACATTTCGGTTGGAATTATCCATCCATACTTATATTCGCCATTCTAAGTTCATTCTAATCCAAATTTCTTTTAGAATCACCTATTTATACTCGTTTAGACCAATCTAAGCTCATTCTATACCATAATTAGTATCACTGAACTATATATACTCGTTTTCATCAATCTATATTCTAAACCATATTTCGGTTAGAATCAAACATAAATTCTCATTTTAACCATTCTACGCCATTATAATTCAGTTAGCATCACCCATCCATACTCGTTTAAAACCATTCTACATCTGTTTCATACGATATTTTCGTAAGAATCGCCGATCTAAATATGTTTTCAGCATTCTAAGCTCATTCCATGCTATTTTCGGTTAGAATCTATCATTTATAATCGTTTCAACTATTCTGTGATCACCTTTTTTCGATTACAATCACATTTCAGTACTCGTTTGCACGAATTTACGTCACTTTTATACCATATTTTGGTTTGAATTACCCATCTATACCCATTTTCACCAATCTACGCACATTCTACACCATACTTCCGGTAGAATCGCTCATCTGCACTCGTTTTCCCCGATTCAACCGATGATTTATACCATATTTCGGTTAGAAGCAGCGATCTAAACTCGTTTTCCTCATCCTACGGTCATATCATACCATATTTTCATTCGAATCACCCGTTTATACTCGTTTTCACCATTTTACGGACATTTGATGCCTTATTTCGGTTACAATCATATCTCTATACTTGTTTCACAAATCTAGGCCGGTTATATACCCTATTACGGTTGGAATCCTCCGTCTATACTCGTTTTTACCATTCTACGCACCTTCTACACTAAAATTTCGGCTAGAATCAGACATCTCGGCTAGTTTCCTCGATTACCCTTGTTTTACAACCACATTCTGCTTAGAATCACCCAACCATAATCGTTTTCATCATTCTACGTTCATTATATTCCATATCTCGGTTAGAATCGTCTACCTATACTTCTTTTCACCAATCTAACCTTATTTTATAGCATAATTTCGGTAAGAATCACCCATCCATACTTGTTTTCAACAATCAGTGCCTATTATACGCCATATTTCGGTAAGAACCACCCATCTATATTTGTTTTAAGCACTCTACGCTCATTCTATACCATATTTCCGACAGAATCACTCATCTATACTCGATTTCACCATTATACGTCCGTTTTATACCATATTTTGGTTAGAATCACCGATCTAAACATGTTTTCAGCACTCCAAGCTCATTCTATACCATGTGTCGTCGGGTAGAGTCGCTCATTTGTACTCATTTTCACTATCCTACGATCATTTGATACCTTATTTCGATTACAATTATATTTCAGTACCCGTTTCCACAAATCTACACCACTTTTTTTACTCTATTTTTTTATAATCACCCATCTATTCTCGGTTTGCCCGAACTACGCACATTTTGCACCATATCTCGATTTGAATCACTCATCTGTACTCGTTTTCACGATTCTACCCCTGTTTGGTCATGTTTCGATTAGAATCAACGGTCTGAACTCGTTTTCCTCATCCTACGATCATATCGTACCATATTTCGGTTCGAACCACCAAATTTTACTCGTTTTTACCATTCTACGAGCATTTGGTGCCTTATTTCGGTTAGAATCATATTTCTGTACTCGTTTCACCAACCTAGGCCAGTTATATACCTTATTCCGGTTGGAATGTCCCGTTTATGCTCGCTTTCACCATTCTATGACCATTCTACACCATAATTCTATTAGAATCACTCATCTATGCCCGTTTTCACGATTCTACCTCTATTTTATACAATATTTCGATTAGAATCAGTGGTCTAAATTTGTCTTCTTCATTTTACGATCATATTAAACCATATTTCGGTTCGAATCTCCCGTCTACACTCATTTTCACCATTTCACGAGCATTTGTTACCTTACTTAGGTTAGAATCTCCAGCATTCTAAGCTCATTCCATGCCATTTTCGGTTAGAATCCATCATTTATAATCGTTTCAACTATTCTGCGATCAACTTATTTCGATTACAATCACATTTCAGTACTCGTTTGCACGAATCTACGCCACTTTTATACCATATTTCGGTTTGAATCACCCATCTATACCCATTTTCACCAATCTACGCACATTCTACACCATACTTCTGGTAGAATCGCTCATCTGTACTCGTTTTTACGATTCAACCCATGTTTTATTCCATATTTCGGTTAGAAGCAGCGATCTAAACTCGTTTTCCTCATCCTACGGTCATATCATACCATATTTTGGTTCGAATCACCCGTTTATACTCATTTTCACCATTTTACGGACATTTGATGCCTTATTTCGGTTATAATCATATCTCTATACTTGTTTCACAAATCTAGGCCGGTTGTATACCCTATTACGGTTGGAATCTTCCGTCTATACTCGTTTTTACCATTCTGCGCCCGTTCTACACTGTAATTTCGGCTAGAATCACACATCTCGGCTCGTTTCCTCCATTATACCCTTGTTTTACAACCACATTCTGCTTAGAATCACCCAACCATAATCTTTTTCATTGTTCTACGTTCATTCTATTCCATATTTCGGTTAGAATCGTCTACTTATACTTCTTTTCACCAATCTAACCTCATTTTATAGCATAATTTCGGTAAGAATCACCCATCCATACTTGTTTTCAACAATCTGTGCCTATTATACGCCATATTCCGGTAAGAACCACCCATCTATACCTGTTTTAAGCACTCTACGCTCATTCTATACCATATTTCTGGTAGAATTACTCATCTGTACTCGTTTTCACCATTCTACGTCCGTTTTATACCATATTTTGGTTAGAATCACCGATCTAAATATGTTTTCAGCACTCTAAGCTCATTCTATACCATGTGTCGTCGGGTAGAGTCGCTCATTTGTACTCGTTTTCACCATTCTACGATCATTTGATACCTTATTTCGATTACAATTATATTTCAGTACCCGTTTCCACAAATCTACACCACTTTTTTCACTCTATTTTTTTAGAATCACCCATCTATACTCGGTTTGCCCGAACTACGCACATTCTACACCATATCTCGATTTTAATCACTCATCTGTACTCGTTTTCACGATTCTACCCCTGTTTGGTCATATTTCGATTAGAATCAACGGTCTGAACTCGTTTTCCTTATCCTACGATCATATTGTACCATATTTTGGTTCGAACCACCAAATTTTACTCGTTTTCACCATTCTACGAGCATTTGATGTCTTATTTTGGTTAGAATCATATTTCTATACTCGTTTCACCAACCTAGGCCAGTTATATACCTTATTCCGGTTAGAATCTCCCGTTATGCTCGCTTTCACCATTCTATGACCATTCTATACCATAATTCTATTAGAATCACTCATCTATGCCCGTTTTCACGATTCGACCTCTATTTCATACAGTATTTCGATTAGAATCAGTGGTCTAAATTTGTCTTCTTTATTTTACGATCATATTATACCATATTTCGGTTCGAATCTCCCGTCTACACTCGTTCTCACCATTTCACGAGCATTTGTTACCTTACTTGGGTTAGAATCTCATTTATGTACTCGTTTCACCAATCTAGACCGGTTATATACCTTGTTTCTGTTGGAATCTCCCGTCTATACCCGGTTTCACCATTCTACACCATAATTTTTCTTAGAATCACACATCTATGCTCGTTTTCACCATTCTATACATGTTTTATACCACATTTCGGTTGGAATCACCCATCCATACTCATATTCTAAGTTCATTCTAATCCAAATTTCTTTTAGAATCACCTATTTATACTCGTTTAAACCAATCTAAGCTCATTCTATACCATAATTAGTATCACCGGACTATATATACTCGTTTTTATCAATCTACATTCTAAACCATATTTCGGTTAGAATCACCCATAAATTCTCGTTTTAACCATTCTACGCCGTCATATTTCAGTTAGCATCACCCATCCATACTCGTTTTCACCATTCTACATCTGTTTCATACGATATTTTGGTTAGAATCACCGATCTAAACATGTTTTCAGCATTCTAAGCTCATTCCATGCCATTTTCGGTTAGAATCCATCATTTATAATCGTTTCAACTATTCTGCGATCACCTTATTTCGATTACAATCATATTTAAGTACTCGTTTGCACGAATCTACGCCACTTTTATACCATATTTTGGTTTGGATCACCCATCTATACCCATTTTCACCAATCTACGCACATTCTACACCATACTTCTGGTAGAATCGCTCATCTGTACTCGTTTTCACGATTTAACCCATGATTTATACCATATTTCGGTTAGAAGCATCGATCTAAACTCGTTTTCCTCATCGTACGGTCATATCATACCATATTTTGGTTTGAATCACCCGTTTATACTCGTTTTCACCATTTTACGGGCATTTGATGCCTTATTTCGGTTACAATCATATCTCTATACTTGTTTCACAAATCTAGGCCGGTTATATACCCTATTACGGTTGGAATCTTCCGTCTATACTCGTTTTTACCATTCTGCGCCCCTTCTATAATATAATTTCGGCTAGAATCACACATCTCGGCTCGTTTCCTCCATTCTACCCTTGTTTTACAACCACATTCTGCTCAGAATCACCCAACCATAATCGTTTTTATCATTCTATGTTCATTCTATTCCATATCTCGGTTAGAATCGTCTACTTATACTTCTTTTCACCAATCTAAACTCATTTTATAGCATAATTTCGGTAAGAATCACCCATCCCTACTTGTTTTCAACAATCTGTGCCTATTATACGCCATATTTCGGTAAGAACCGTCCATCTATACTTGTTTTAAGTACTCTACGCTCATTCTATACCATATTTCAAATAGAATCACTCATCTGTACTCGTTTTCACCATTCTACGTCCGTTTTATACCATATTTTGGTTAGAATCACCGATCTAAACATGTTTTTAGCACTCTAAGCTCATTCTATACCATGTGTCGTCGGGTAGAGTCGCTCATTTGTACTCGTTTTCACCATTCTACGATCATTTGATACCTTATTTCGATTACAATTATATTTTAGTACCCGTTTCCACAAATCTACACCACTTTTTTCACTCTATTTTTTTAGAATCACCCATCTATACTCGGTTTGCCCGAACTACGCACATTCTACACCATATCTCGATTTGAATCACTCATCTGTACTCGTTTTTACGATTCTACCCCTGTTTGGTCATATTTCGATTAGAATCAACGGTCTGAACTCGTTTTCCTCATCCTACGATCATATCGTACCATATTTCGGTTCGAACCACCAAACTTTACTCGTTTTCACCATTCTACGAGCATTTGGTGCCTTATTTCGGTTAGAATCATATTTTTATACTCGTTTCACCAACCTAGGCCAGTTATATACCTTATTCCGGTTAGAATCTCCCGTTTATGCTCGCTTTCACCATTTTATAACCATTCTACACCATAATTCTATTAGAATCACTCATCTATGCCCGTTTTCATGATTCGACCTCTATTTCATACAGTATTTCGATTAGAATCAGTGGTCTAAATTTGTCTTCTTTATTTTACGATCATATTATGCCATATTTCGGTTCGAATCTTCCGTCTACACTCGTTTTCACCATTTCACGAGCATTTGTTACCTTACTTGGGTTAGAATCTCATTTATGTACTCGTTTCACCAATCTAGACCGGTTATATACCTTGTTTCTGTTGGAATCTCCCGTCTATACCCGGTTTCAGCATTCTACACCATAATTTTTCTTAGAATCACACATCTATGCTCGTTTCCACCATTCTATACATGTTTTATACCACATTTCGGTTGGAATCACCCATCCATACTCATATTCTAAGTTCATTCTAATCCAAATTTCTTTTAGAATCACCTATTTATACTCGTTTAAACCAATCTAAGCTCATTCTATACCATAATTAGTATCACCGGACTATATATACTCGTTTTCATCAATCTATATTCTAAACCATATTTCGGTTAGAATCACCTATAAATTCTCGTTTTAACCATTCTATGCCGTCATATTTCAGTTAGCATCACCCATCCATACTCGTTTTCACCATTCTACATCTGTTTCATACGATATCTTGGTTAGAATCACCGATCTAAACATGTTTTCAGTATTCTAAGCTCATTCCATGCCATTTTCGGTTAGAATCCATCATTTATAATCGTTTCAACTATTCTGCGATCACCTTATTTCGATTACAATCATATTTTAGTACTCGTTTGCACGAATCTACGCCACTTTTATACCATATTTTGGTTTGGATCACCCATCTATACCCATTTTCACCAATCTACGCACATTCTACACCATACTTCTGGTAGAATCGCTCATCTGTACTCGTTTTCACGATTTAACCCATGATTTATACCATATTTCGGTTAGAAGCATCGATCTAAACTCGTTTTCCTCATCGTACGGTCATATTGTCACTACCACATTTTAGGAAAAAGGGTATTTTAGTAATTTCCTATTTAAATAAATATTGTGCATGGTAAATAATTTTTGTTGTATTATTTAATTGTTGTTGGATGTTATTTAATTATTTTGGACTTATTTTTGTGGACCCAACTAGTGTAGTTTGGACCCATGGACCAACATGAATTAAATAGTTAGATTTGGCCCATTTAGAAAGCCCATAGTTAAGGAGATGGATTAAATTAATTAAGTGATTAGACTAGAAGCTTCCTTCCTTAATTATTTCTTCATGAGAGGCCCCAAGGGGTACATTGGACATTTTACAATTGCTTGGGAGAGGGGCAAGACCGGCCTATTAAAAGAGGGGGGAAATTTCTCTCTCCTCTCATTCTCATTCCAAATCTAGATCTAGAATTTTCCACTCCCAAATTCTCTCCATTTTCATTCCAATTTCCTACCAAATTCATTCCAAATTCTTCCCAATTTACCATTAAGAAAGCAAGGATCTAGAAGAAGGAAGCAAGGATCTACAAAGAGGAGCAAGGATCTACAAGTTGGAAGCAAGTTCTTCTCAATTGGAGGTTTCATTGGAAATCCATCTCCCAATAGGTATAATTCAGATTTTCCTATTTAAATAGCTTCTAAATCTGAAATTTAATCATGTAAAATCAACCTATATGTATGTACTACCCATAGGACTTTGTTTTGTGTTCATAGGAGACCCATGGAGAAAGTTATGGTGCTTTTTGTGTTAATTTTGTTGGAATTCCGAATTTACATTTTGTTGTGTGTATCAATTGATCCTATAGATCAATTGGACATGAGCTTATGTGTTTGGGGCTAGTGTCGTGTCCATAATTTGGTACATGTGATTCGTATCCCAACTATTTGGTGATACGTGTCATTTTGGGGGTTTTCCCTCCAACACGGGGCTTTGAACATGTCGTATTTTGACACGGACACATAGATCTACTTTTGATACTTTGATTTATTCATAAATATTATTTGTGATTTATTTGTATCCTTCGGGGTGCAATTGGTTGTGTGTTGGACTCGTGTCACATACGTATCCTAGATCTAGTGGGATACGGTGTGATACTCTCCAATTCTGTGGATTTTTGAATAGATCTAATTATGTATGATTTAAATTCTTCAATTATAATTAGTAAATATATATAGATATTATATATTTATTTTGTGTATTTATTATAGTAATTATTGTAGCATAGATCTATATATTTTTGTGTGTGCTAAATGTACAAATATAATATGTAGCTTTCTTACATGTAATTATATATGTACTTGTGTTAATAGTATAAATTATACATAAATGTTTTATAAAATATATTTATGTGTTTAATTGTGTAATTATATTATTTATAATTATTATGTAATTATTTGTATATTAATGTATATATTTTAGGTGTGCTTCTAGCCATGTAAAATATAAACATTAATATGTGCATGTGTTGTAATTATTGGTATTTAATTATAAGTTTATATGTGCATATATATATAAGTATATAATTATTTATTTATATATATGTATTGTGATTATTATTGCATATATATATATATATATATATATATATATATATATATATATATATATATATATATATATATATATATATATATATATATTTATATTTTTATTTGTTTTGGTGACAGTAGTTTCTATGACAGTGAAACTGTCATTATTTGGTCTGAACAGCAGCCGCTGTATAGTGGTCAGCATTAATGACAGATCTGTCATTAATGCTACGGCAGTTTTGAGCGGCAACCTTTCAGCGACGTTTTTTTGTGACAGTTTGAAACTGTCAGCAAACTGTGACAGCAGCGATTTTGTATATGGAGTTTCTGCGACAAATTTTCAGTGACAGTCAAGACTGTCACTATTAAACCTGTTTTTATTTTATCTTGTTTTGTTCACTGTTTTCAGTGACGCTTTGACATTTTAAATTATATTTTATATATTATTATTGTATATATATATGTATATATATATGTGTTTTGTATAATATTTGTAATAATATATTATGTTATTTGTATACATATTGGTTGTATATATATTATTTTAGGGTTGTATATATATTATTTTAGGGTATATATTATTTGTATTAGTAGTATACTTTGTGTGAGTATGATTTGGGATCTAATTTTTATTCCTAAATTGTTGTATTTTATTTCTATATTATTTATATAGATTTCTTGTGAGGTTGACCTTGGTTTGACTTTAGTTGACTTTAGAGTTGACCATAGTTGACTTTTGACTTAGAATTTATTTATTGACCTAGGAGTTGACTAGTTTGACTTGTTCTCTTTCCGGGACCTTGTTTTAATGTGGTATTCCATATCTAGGTCTTCGAGGCACCGAGTCAGACATCTGTGAGACTGTTCTTTGGATTTCAGGCGAGTACATTCTCTGATAGTTTCTCATTTATGATATCCTCTATGTTCGTTGTATCTAGTGTAGATTTACATGTTTCTCTCGACACTATGGTTACACGGATTGGTATATCCGGATCTCGTCATGAGATATTATTCCTTGGTATATGGTGTATATGGTGCAAGTATTATTTTATTGGTTATCTTGTACATGTACAGACACCGATTCTCGGGAAGACTAGCTATCTTCTTGGGGAATCTAGTGCCATAGCATACCGTGGTTGGATCTATTATACCAGTTGGGGGTGGGGAGTATTAGTATAGATATGTGATCAAATCCCTATTGAATAAAGTATTGGTAAGCGAATAGTGTTGATCATGCACCACACGTATGATTAGCCAGGCCGTATTGTATCTTGCCCAAGCCGATCACATGTTAAGCTAGTACTCACACACTTAGTCATTAGTATTATTATTTCATTGGCATATTGTTCATTATTGTATTTCTTTCCAGTATTTCCTTATTGTCTATATATCTCTTGTATCTATTTTGTGCATCTTGTTTATCCACAGCTATTTACTGTTACATAGTTTTTATCATGGATTAGAACTGCTGTTAGAGATGTACTCTGCTCCTTTTCTGACTGGATATATTTTTCCAGATGACACTGAGGAGTACCCTACCTATTATGGACCCCAGGATGTTGTGGGTTTAGATTCGGAGACCCTGGCTCAAGAGGGACTTATCCCAACTGAGACAGTTGACCCTGGAGTGTAGCTTGTAGTATGATAGTATTCTTTTGTACTGGATTTGTCTCCAGCTTATTTTTGTTACTCTTCAGACTCATTGATGTATTATTTTAAACTCATGAGTTGATGACTATTCTATTCTTATCTGATTCGTGTTCATTCTATCTTAGTTCTGTGATTGAGTACACTATCTTTTGGTGGTTCATTATATTAGATAGACTTTCTAGACAGCGTTCTACCGCCGATTCTGCGGCGTAGGCTGGGCGTTGTTTCCGACTAGTACCCTTACCCCGGGTGCGGGTCGTGACACGTTTTTGGTGGTAGCCCATGCAGGGTCTAGCTTCACAAGTATGTGATGTCGTGGTAGTGCGACAACTTAGTTGTACTACTGCGAGCCTGCAATAGGATATAGGATATAGGCTGAGATACTCAATCACATCTAGGAAAATTCTTTTGATTCAACTATTTTCCTTTGACATTGATACTTGAACCCTTAAACTGTCCTTTCCTTGATGTCTTACATCTTGTGCCATATTGATTCTTTCTTTCGCTTTGTCTCAGGATGCCGCCTAAGACTAGATCACAGCAGGGGAGAGCAGCTTCTGAGAGGTCTGCGACATCCCGAGGGCCTGCACCAGTCACTTCTCCGATGATTGGAGTGTCAGCTGCCTTCGGAGGTCCACTACCTACTCAGAGGACTATGCCAGCTGTATCTGAGGGGCTTCCACCTCCACCTCCTGTGCCAGCAGAGGCGTCACAGATGTTTACACTGTTTCGTGAGATGCTCGAGGCACAGAGGGCTCAGTCAGAGGCACATCAGAGGCAGACCGACGTTCTACGGCAGGGCATCGAGAGTGCTCATCAGCTTGCTCGTGCTGTAGTTGAGAGAGGAGTTCCGATCCAGCAGCAGGTTGTTCCTCAAGTTGCTCAACTTCGACCAGGCAACATTCAGGACTTCAAGAAACTGGAGCCTAGGGTTTTCAAAGGGACGGAGGGCATCGTCTATGCTGATGATTGGCTCGAGGACATTGAGCGTCTTATGAGGGTGTCCCGTCTTTCTGAAGATCTGAAGGTTGAGGCGGTAGGACTTCAACTGTTCGACGTCGCTCGCACTTGGTTCAGGAATGAGCCGATTCTAGTTGACGCAGGACAATCTTGGGAGGTATTCAAGGACCTTTTTAAGAAGAAGTTTTTCGCTCGGATAGACAGGCTTGACTTGGGGAGACAATTTAAGAGTCTCATTCAGGGAAGCATGTCTGTGGAGGAATACGCTGCGGAGTTCGGTAGGTTGAGCCAATTTGCAGAGTACTTGATGAGGGAGCCGGAGGTTCGAGCTATTCGTTTCCGAGAGGGTCTAAACTGGAAGGTGAAGATTCTCATTCCGTCTTTTTATGAGACATACTCGGAGATACTTGCGGAGGCACACAAGGTTGAGCGGGATCTGGGTTTGAAGACCAAGAGAGACCGTGATTCTTTTCTGGGGGTCAACGGCAGTGCAGTATCTGCCAAACGTCCTCATTTCCAGTCCAGACCTTTCCAGCAGCCACAGCAGAACCAGACTCCAGCTAGAGCGCCTTTTTACCAGGCACCTCAGCAGCAGAGGCAGTTACAGCAAGCTCCATGCAACTTCTGCAAGAAGCCCGGCCATATCTGGGAAGTTTGCAGGAGGAGGCTAGGAGTTTGTTTGTATTATGGTACTGAAGGGCATCAATCAAGGGAGTGTCCTCGTCGTGCAGTTTAGGGAGCAGCCCCAGCTCCGAGGACACAGACGAGACCACCTGCAGCACAGCCGAGGGGACCGCTTCCGACACAGCAGCAGCGTTTTGTCCAGCATCAACAGCAGGGAGGTGCTCGACAGGGATGACCGTTTGCTATGACCGTCGAAGAGGAGGAACCCACCGGAGATGTTATCGCAGGTTCTATTCTTCTTGATTCTATTCCAGCTTTAGCTTTGTTTGATAGTGGTGCTTCCCATAGTTTTGTATCTGTTTCTTTTGCTCTGAAGCATAGTTTGGTAGCTGAGTCTTTGCTTAGGACTTGCAAGATCATGACCGGGGGAGGCATTATCCTGGTTAATGATATTTGCAAGGATCGGAGAGTTACTCTGGGAGGCCGGGAGTTGAGTGCGTGTCTACTTGTAATGCCACTTCCAAGCTATGACATTGTACTTGGGATGGATTGGTTGAGTAGGCACCGTGCTAGCATAGACTGTAGAGGAGGTAGAGTTTTGTTTGGTCCGCCAGGAGAGCCAGAGTTCGAGTTTACTAGAGGAGCTGCGGAGCAGGAAGAAGGCATTATTTGTGGAGCTATGGTAGAAGACAAGGAGTTGCCACATCCGTTGATAGCAGAATTCTTGGATGTGTTTCCTGAGGAATTGCCAGGATTGCCACCAGATCGAGATGTTGAATTTTCTATAGACTTAGTGCCAGGTGCAGAACCAATTTCACAGTATGTCTATAGAGTAAACAACAGCGAGCTGGTCGAGTTGAAGAAGCAGGTGGACGAATTACAGGATAAGGGGTTTATCAGATCGAGTTCTTTACCATGGGGAGCCCCGGTATTGTTTGTACCGAAGAAGGATGGATCGGTGCGCATGTGCATTGATTACAGGGCTTTGAATAATCTCACTATCAAGAATAAGTATCCTTTGCCACGGATTGATGATCTGTTTGATCAGTTGAGTGGTGCGAAGGTGTTTTCTAAGATAGATTTGAGATCAGGCTACCATCAAGTGAAGGTGAAGCCGGAGGACATACCGAAGACTGCTTTTAGAACTCGGTATGGTCAGTACGAGTTTATGGTGATGCCGTTTGGTTTGACTAATGCACCGACGGTATTTATGAACTTGATGAACAAGGTATTCCATCAGTACCTTGACAAGTTCGTGGTGGTGTTCATCGACGACATACTCATATACTCGAGGACACCGGAGGAGCATGAGGAGCATTTGAGGATTGTGTTGGATATGCTGAGGAAGGAGAAGCTGTATGGAAAGTTGTCCAAATGTGAGTTTTTCTTGGACAAAGTAGAATTCTTGGGGCATGTTATGACTGGTGATGGTATTTCAGTAGATCCGAAGAAGATTTCAGCAGTAGAATCTTGGAAGACTCCGAGTTCAGTAGCAGAGATCAGGAGTTTCTTGGGATTGGCAGGCTATTACAGGAAGTTTGTGCAAGATTTTTCGAGGATTGCCGAGCCGATGACCAGACTCACAAGGAAGGATGTGGAGTTTGTTTGGACGGAGGATTGTCAGGTTGCTTTTGAGGAGTTGAAGAAGAGGTTGATGTCTACTCCTATTTTGACGTTGCCATCAGGGTCCGGAGGTTTCACTATTTATAGTGATGCATCGGGGAAGGGTTTAGGTTGTGTTCTTCAGCAGCATGGGAAAGTGATTGCCTATGCATCCAGGCAATTGCGTCCTCATGAAAAGAACTATCCTACCCATGATTTGGAGTTGGCAGCTGTCATATTCGCCCTGAAGTTGTGGAAACATTATTTGTACGGAGAGCGTATGGAGATCTTCACAGACCACAAAAGCTTGAAGTACGTTTTCACGCAGAAGGAGTTGAACATGAGGCAGCGTCGGTGGTTGGAATTGATGAAGGATTTTGATATCTCTTTGCAATATCATCCTGGGAAAGCCAATGTAGTTGCCGATGCTTTGAGCAGGTATCCGGTAGCTATGTTCTTGACGCAGGATCGATATTTGTTGGAGGACTTGGAGAGCTTGGGCATTGAGGTGATTGTTCCTGGGTGTGCTATGCAGATGTGGGGATTGCAGATACACTCAGATTTGATGGACAGGATCAAGGCAGCACAGTATGATGATGTATCTTTGAGGAGTATCAGAGCTAAGGTGAGAGCAGGATTGGAGGATAATTTCACTATTGCAGAGGATGGATCCTTGAGGCATGGAGTTAGATTGTGTGTGCCTAGTGGGGAGTTGCGCGAGGAGGTGTTGCAGGAAGCGCATCGCTCTCAGTATTCCATATATCCAGGTGCTAACAAGATGTATCGGGATATGCGAGAGAGTGTGTGGTGGTATGGCATGAAGAGGGAAGTGGCACAGTTTGTATCCAGATGCTTAGTGTGCCAGCAGGTGAAAGCCGAGAGGCAGAGGCCAGGAGGGTTACTTCAGCCATTACCCATTCCAGAGTGGAAGTGGGAACACATTACTATGGATTTTGTGTCCGGATTTCCATGATCTCCAGGAGGGAAAGACGCGATTTGGGTCATTGTTGATAGATTGACCAAGTCGGCCCACTTTTTGCCTTTCAAAGTGGGTTTGTCTACGGAGAAGCTGGCAGAGATGTATGTGAGGCAGATCGTTAGGATACACGGAGTTCCCGTCAGCATAGTCTCAGATCGAGATAGTCGTTTCACTTCTCATTTATGGAGGAGTTTGCAGGAGAGTTTGGGCACTCAGCTCAAGTTCAGTACTGCATATCATCCCCAGACAGATGGGCAGTCAGAGAGGACTATCCAAACTCTCGAGGATATGTTGCGCACTTGTGTACTAAATTTTGGGGGTTCTTGGGAGGACCATCTCTATTTGGTAGAGTTTGCTTACAACAACAGTTACCATGCCAGTATAGAGATGTCACCTTTTGAAGCTCTATATGGTCGGAGGTGTCGTACTCCTTTGTCTTGGGACGATATTGGAGAGAGAATTTTGCTTGGGCCAGAGATGGTTGTGGATGCAGCGGAGAAGGTTCATTTGATCAGAGACAGACTTCGAGTGGCGCAGGACAGACAGCGGCATTGGGCCGATAGCCATCGGAGACCTTTGGAGTTTGAGGTATAGTTTAGATTTTGTTTGTGCTTGTTCTTGTTTGTTATAGATTAAGTTCTTAAGATGGTATTTTGTTCTAGGTGGGTGGTTTGGTGTTTCTGAGAATTTCTCCGACACGAGGCACGATTCGCTTCGGTGGAGGCGGAAAGCTTAGTCCGCGATTCATCGGACCTTTCACTATTCTAGAGAGGGTCGGTGCAGTTGCTTATAGACTAGACTTGCCACCTGCATTGGAGGGAGTGCACAACGTGTTTCATGTGTCGCAGTTGAGACGATACGTGGCAGATCCTAGTCATGTATTGGATCACTCGGAGATAGAGGTGGACCCTACTCTTAGCTATCTAGAGCAGCCAGTTGAGATTCTGGATTGGAGAGAGAAGGTGCTGAGGAACCAGACTATTCCTTTGGTTCGCGTCGCATGGAGGCATCACTCTCCGGGAGAGTCTACCTGGGAGAGAGAGGATGACATGCGAGAGCGTTATCCATATTTGTTTGTACCTTGAGGTATGTTATTTCTAGTTATGTTCTGTTCATTGTTATGTTCTGTTCATTAGTTAGTTGTGATTCTTTAGTTCTGTTCTATGTTTTTCTGGGGGTAGTTTTCGTCTTTGAATTTCGAGGACGAAATTATTTTAAGGAGGGTAGACTTGTCACTACCACATTTTAGGAAAAAGGGTATTTTAGTAATTTCCTATTTAAATAAATATTGTGCATGATAAATAATTTTTATTGTATTATTTAATTGTTGTTGGATGTTATTTAATTATTTTGGACTTATTTTAATGGACCCAACTAGTGTAGTTTGGACCCATGGACCAACATGAATTAAATAGTTAGATTTGGCCCATTTAGAAAGCCCATAGTTAAGGAGATGGATTAAATTAATTAAGTGATTAGACTAGAAGCTTCCTTCCTTAATTATTTCTTCATGAGAGGCCCCAAGGGGTACATTGGACATTTTACAATTGCTTGGGAGAGGGGCAAGGCCGGCCTATTAAAAGAGGGGGAAAATTTCTCTCTTCTCTCATTCTCATTCCAAATCTAGATCTAGAATCTTCCACTCCCAAATTCCCTCCATTCCCATTCCAATTCCCTACCAAATTCATTCCAAATTCTTTCCAATTCACCATTAGAGAAGGAGGAAGCAAGGATCTAGAAGAAGGAAGCAAGGATCTACAAAGAGGAGCAAGGATCAACAATTTGGAAGCAAGTTCTTCTCAATTGGAGGTTTCATTGGGAATCCATCTCCCAATAGGTATAATTCAGATTTTCCCATTTAAATAGCTTCTAAATCTGAGATTTAATAATGTAAAATCAACCTATATGTATGTACTACCCATAGGACTTTGTTTTGTGTTCATAGGAGACCCATGGAGAAAGTTATGGTACTTTTTGTGTTAATTTTGTTGGAATTCCGAATTTACATTTTGTTGTGTGTATCAATTGATCCTATAGATAAATTGGACATGAGCTTATGTGTTTGGGGCTAGTGTCGTGTCCATAATTTGGTACATGTGGTTCGTATCCCAACTATTTGGTGATACGTGTCATTTTGGGGATTTTCCCTCCGACACGGGGCTTTGAACATGTCGTATTTTGACACGGACACATAGATCTACTTTTGACACTTTGATTTATTTATAAATATTATTTGTGATTTGTTTGTATCCTTTGGGGTGCAATTGGTTGTGTGTTGGACTCGTGTCACATGCGTATCCTAGATCTAGTGGGATACGGTGTGATACTCTCCAATTGTGTGGATTTTTGAATAGATCTAATTATGTATGGTTTAAATTCTTCAATTATAATTAGTAAATATATATAGATATTATATATTTATTTTGTGTATTTATTATAGTAATTATTGTAGCATAGATCTATATATTTTTGTGTGTGCTAAATGTACAAATATAATATGTAGCTTTCTTACATGTAATTATATATGTACTTATGTTAATAGTATAAATTATACATAAATATTTTATAAAATATATTTATGTGTTTAATTGTGTAATTATATTATTTATAATTTTTATGTAATTATTTGTATATTAATGTATATATTTTAGGTGTGCTTCTAGCCATGTAAAATATGAACATTAATATGTGCATGTGTTGTAACTATTGGTATTTAATTATAAGTTTATATGTGCATATATATATAAGTATATAATTATTTATTTATATATATGTATTGTGATTATTATTGCATATATATATTTATATATATATATATATATATATATATATATATATATATATATATATATATATATATATATATATATATATATATATATATATTTATATTTTTATTTGTTTTGGTGACAGTGGTTTCTATGACAGTGAAACTGTCATTATTTGGTCTGAACAGCAGCCACTGTACAATGGTCAGCATTAATGACAGATCTGTCATTAATGCTGCGGCAGTTTTGAGCGGCAACCTTTCAGCGACATTTTTTTGTGACAGTTTGAAACTGTCAGCAAACTGTGACAGCAGCGGTTTTGTATATGGAGTTTCTGCGACGAATTTTCAGTGACAGTCAAGACAGTCACTATTAAACCTGTTTTAATTTTATCTTGTTTTGTTCACTGTTTTCAGTGACGCTTTGACAGTTTTAAATTATATTTTATATATTATTATTGTATATATATATATGTGTATATATATGTGTTTTGTATAATATTTGTAATAATATATTATGTTATTTGTATACATATTGGTTGTATATATATTATTTTAGGGTATATATTATTTGTATTAGTAGTATACATTGTGTGAGTATGATTTGGGATCTAATTTTTATTCCTAAATTGTTGTATTTTATTTCTATATTATTTATATAGATTTCTTGTGAGGTTGACCTTGGTTTGACTTTAGTTGACTTTAGAGTTGACCATAGTTGACTTTTGACTTAGAATTTATTTATTGACCTAGGAGTTGACTAGTTTGACTTGTTCTCTTTCCGGGACCTTGTTTTAATGTGGTATTCCATATCTAGGTCTTCGAGGCACCGAGTCAGACATCTGTGAGACTGTTCTTTGGATTTCAGGCGAGTACATTCTCTGATAGTTTCTCATTTATGATATCCTCTATGTTCGTTGTATCTAGTGTAGATTTACATGTTTCTCTCGACACTATGGTTACACGGATTGGTATATCCGGATCTCGTCATGAGATGTTATTCCTTGGTATATGGTGTATATGGTGCAAGTATTGTTTTATTGGTTATCTTGTACATGTACAGACACCGATTCTCGGGGAGACTAGCTATCTTCTTGGGGAATCTAGTGCCATAGCATACCGTGGTTGGATCTATTATACCAGTTGGGGGTGGGGAGTATTAGTATAGATATGTGATCAAATCCCTATTGAATAAAGTATTGGTAAGCGAATAGTGTTGATCATGCACCGCACGTATGATTAGCCAGGCCGCATTGTATCTTGCCCAAGCCGATCACATGTTAAGCTAGTACTCACACACTTAGTCATTAGTATTATTGTTTCATTGGCATATTGTTCATTATTGTATTTCTTTCTAGTATTTCCTTATTGTCTATATATCTCTTGTATCTATTTTGTGCATCTTGTTTATCCACAGCTATTTACTGTTACATAATTTTTATCATGGATTAGAACTGCTGTTAGAGATGTACTCTGCTCCTTTCCTGACTGGATATATTTTTCCAGATGACACTGAGGAGTACCCTACCTATTATGGACCCCAGGATGTTGTGGGTTTAGATTCGGAGACCCTGGCTCAAGAGGGACTTATCCCAACTGAGACAGTTGACCCTGGAGTGTAGCTTGTAGTATGATAGTATTCTTTTGTACTGGATTTGTCTCCAGCTTATTTTTGTTACTCTTCAGACTCATTGATGTATTATTTTAAACTCATGAGTTGATGACTATTCTATTCTTATCTGATTCGTGTTCATTCTACCTTAGTTCTGTGATTGAGTACACTATCTTTTGGTAGTTCATTATATTAGATAGACTTTCTAGACAGCGTTCTACCGCCGATTCTGCGGCGTAGGCTGGGCATTATTTCCGACTAGTACCCTTACCCCGGGTGCGGGTCGTGACACATATCATACCATATTTTGGTTTGAATCACCCATTTATACTCGTTTTTACCATTTTACGGGCATTTGATGTCTTATTTCGGTTACAATCATATCTCTATACTTGTTTCACAAATCTAGGCCGGTTATATACCCTATTACGGTTGGAATCTTCCGTCTATACTCGTTTTTACCATTCTGTGCCCCTTCTACAATATAATTTTGGCTAGAATCACACATCTCGGCTCGTTTCCTCCATTTTACCCTTGTTTTACAACCACATTCTGCTCAGAATCACCCAACCATAATTGTTTTCATCATTCTACGTTCATTCTATTCCATATCTCGGTTAGAATCGTCTACTTATACTTCTTTCACCAATCAAACCTCATTTTATAGCATAATTTTGGTAAGAATCACCCATCCATACTTGTTTTCAACAATCTGTGCCTATTATACGCCATATTTCGGTAAGAACCGCCCATCTATACTTGTTTTAAGCACTCTACGCTCATTCTATACCATATTTCAGATAGATCACTCATCTGTACTCGTTTTCACCATTCTACGTCCATTTTATACCATATTTTGGTTAGAATCACCGATCTAAACATGTTTTCAGCACTCTAAGCTCATTCTATACCATGTGTCGTCGGGTAGAGTCGCTCATTTGTACTCGTTTTTACCATTCTACGATCATTTGATACCTTATTTTGATTACAATTATATTTCAGTACCCGTTTCCACAAATCTACACCACTTTTTTTACTCTATTTTTTTAGAATCACCCATCTATACTCGGTTTGCCCGAACTACGCACATTCTACACCATATCTCGATTTTAATCACTCATCTGTACTCGTTTTCATGATTCTACCCCTGTTTGGTCATATTTTGATTAGAATCAATGGTCTGAACTCGTTTTCCTCATCCTACGATCATATCGTACCATATTTCGGTTCGAACCACCAAACTTTACTCGTTTTCACCATTCTATGAGCATTTGGTGCCTTATTTTGGTTAGAATCATATTTCTATACTCGTTTCACCAACCTAGGCCAGTTATATGCCTTATTTCGGTTAGAATCTCCCGTTTATGCTCGCTTTCACCATTCTATGACCATTCTACACCATAATTCTATTAGAATCACTCATCTATGCCCGTTTTCACGATTCGACCTCTATTTCATACAGTATTTCGATTAGAATCAGTGGTCTAAATTTGTCTTCTTCATTTTACGATCATATTATACCATATTTCGGTTCGAATCTCCCGTCTACACTCGTTTTCACCATTTCACGAGCATTTGTTACCTTACTTGGGTTAGAATCTCATTTATGTACTCGTTTCACCAATCTAGACCGGTTATATACCTTGTTTCTGTTGGAATCTCCGTCTATACCCGGTTTCACCATTCTACCACCATAATTTTTCTTAGAATCACATATCTATGCTCATTTCCACCGTTCTATACATGTTTTATACCACATTTCGGTTGGAATCACCCATCAATACTCATATTCTAAGTTCATTCTAATCCAAATTTCTTTTAGAACCGGACTATATATACTCGTTTAAACCAATCTAAGCTTATTCTATACCATAATTAGTATCACCGGACTATATATACTCGTTTTCATCAATCTATATTGTAAACCATATTTCGGTTAGAATCACCCATAAATTCTCGTTTTAACCATTCTAACGCCGTCATATTTAAGTTAGCATCACCCATCCATACTCGTTTCACCATTCTACATCTCTTTCATACGATATTTTGGTTAGAATCACCGATCTAAACAAGTTTTCAGCATTCTAAGCTCATTCCATGCCATTTTCGGTTAGAATCCATCATTTATAATCGTTTCTCAACTATTCTGTGATCACCTTATTTCGATTACAATCACATTTCAGTACTCGTTTGCACAAATCTACGCCACTTTTATACCATATTTTGGTTTGAATCACCCATCTGTACCTATTTTCACCAATCTACGCACATTTTACACCATACTTCTGGTAGAATCACTCATCTGTACTCGTTTTCACGATTCAACCCATGTTTTTATACCATATTTCGGTTAGAAGCAGCGATCTAAACTCGTTTTCCTCATCCTACGGTCATATCATACCATATTTTGGTTCGAATCACCCGTTTATACTCGTTTTCCACCATTTTACGGGTATTTGATGCCTTATTTCGGTTACAATCATATCTCTATACTTGTTTCACAAATCTAGGCCGGTTGTATACCCTATTACGGTTGGAATCTTCCGTCTATACTCGTTTTTACCATTCTGCGCCCCTTCAACACTGTAATTTCGGCTAGAATCACACATCTCGGCTCGTTTCCTCCATTCTACCCTTGTTTTACAACCACATTCTGCTTAGAATCACCCAACCATAATCGTTTTCATCGTTCTACGTTCATTCTATTCCATATTTCGGTTAGAATCGTCTACTTATACTTCTTTTCACCAATCTAACCTCATTTTATAGCATAATTTCGGTAAGAATCACCATCCATACTTGTTTTCAACAATCTGTGCCTATTATACGCCATATTCCGGTAAGAACCACCCATCTATACCTGTTTTAAGCACTCTACGCTCATTCTATACCATATTTCTGGTAGAATCACTCATCTGTACTCGTTTTCACCATTCTACGTCCGTTTTATACCATATTTTGGTTAGAATCACCGATCTAAACATGTTTTCAGCACTCTAAGCTCATTCTATACCATGTGTCGTCGGGTAGAGTCGCTCATTTGTACTCGTTTTTACCATTCTACGATCATTTGATACCTTATTTCGATTCCAATTATATTTCAGTACCCATTTCCACAAATCTATACCACTTTTTTCACTCTATTTTTTTAGAATCACCCATCTATACTCGGTTTGCCCGAACTACGCACATTCTACACCATATCTCGATTTGAATCACTCATCTATACTCGTTTTCACGATTCTACCCCTGTTTGGTCATATTTCGATTAGAATCAACGGTCTGAACTCGTTTTCCTCATCCTACGATCATATCGTACCATATTTCGTTCGAACCACCAAACTTTACTCGTTTTCACCATTCTACGAGCATTTGGTGCCTTATTTCGGTTAGAATCATATTTCTATACTCGTTTCACCAACCTAGGCCAGTTATATACCTTATTCAGGTTAGAATCTCCCGTTTATGCTCGCTTTCACCATTCTATGACCATTCTACACCATAATTCTATTAGAATCACTCATCTATGCCCGTTTTCACGATTCGACCTCTATTTCATACAGTATTTCGATAAGAATCAGTGGTCTAAATTTGTCTTCTTTATTTTACGATCATATTATACCATATTTCGGTTCGAATCTCCCGTCTACACTCGTTTTCACCATTTCACGAGCATTTGTTACCTTACTTGGGTTAGAATCTCATTTATGTACTCGTTTCACAATCTAGACCGGTTATATACCTTGTTTCTGTTGGAATCTCCCGTCTATACCCGGTTTTACCATTCTACCCCATAATTTTTCTTAGAATCACACATCTATGCTCATTTCCACCGTTCTATACATGTTTTATACCACATTTCGGTTGGAATCACCAATCCATACTCATATTCTAAGTTCATTCTAATCCAAATTTCTTTTAGAACCGGACTATATATACTCGTTTAAACCAATCTAAGCTCATTCTAATACCATAATTAGTATCACTGGACTATATATACTCGTTTTCATCAATCTATATTCTAAACCATATTTCGGTTAGAATCACCCATAAATTCTCGTTTTAACCATTCTACGCCGTCATATTTAAGTTAGCATCACCCATCCATACTCGTTTTCACCATTCTACATCTGTTTCATACGATATTTTGGTAAGAATCACCGATCTAAACATGTTTTCAGCATTCTAAGCTCATTCCATGCCATTTTCGGTTAGAATCCATCATTTATAATCGTTTCAACTATTCCGCGATCACCTTATTTCGATTACAATCACATTTCAGTACTCGTTTGCATGAATCTATGCCACTTTTATACCATATTTCGGTTTGAATCACCCATCTGTACCCATTTTCACCAATCTACGCACATTCTACACCATACTTCTGGTAGAATTGCTCATCTGTACTCGTTTTCACGATTCAACCCATGTTTTATACCATATTTCGGTTAGAAGTAGCGATCTAAACTCGTTTTCCTCATCCTACGGTCATATCATACCATATTTTGGTTCGAATCACCCGTTTAAACTCGTTTTCACCATTTTACGGGCATTTGATGCCTTATTTCGGTTACAATCATATCTCTATACTTGTTTCACACATCTAGGCCGATCGTATACCCTATTACGGTTAGAATCTTCCGTCTATACTCGTTTTTTCCATTCTGCGCCCCTTCTATACTGTAATTTCGGCTAGAATCACACATCTCGGCTCGTTTCCTCCATTCTACCCTTGTTTTACAACCACATTCTGCTTAGAATCACCCAACCATAATCGTTTTTATTGTTCTACGTTCATTCTATTCCATATTTCGGTTAGAATCGTCTACTTATACTTCTTTTCACCAATCTAACCTCATTTTATAGCATAATTTCGGTAAGAATCACCCATCCATACTTATTTTCAACAATCTGTGCCTATTATACGCCATATTCCGGTAAGAACCACCCATCTATACCTGTTTTAAGCACTCTACGCTCATTCTATACCATATTTCTGGTAGAATCACTCATCTGTACTCGTTTTCCACCATTCTACGTCCGTTTTATACCATATTTTGGTTAGAATCACCGATCTAAACATGTTTTCAGCACTCTAAGATCAATCTATACCATGTGTCGTCGGGTAGAGTCGCTCATTTGTACTTGTTTTCACCATTCTACGATCATTTGATACCTTATTTCGATTACAATTATATTTCAGTAACCCGTTTCCACAAATCTATACCACTTTTTCACTCTATTTTTTTTAGAATCACCCATCTATACTCGGTTTGCCCGAACTACGCACATTTTACACCATATCTCGATTTGAATCACTCATCTATACTCGTTTTCACGATTCTACCCCTGTTTGGTCATATTTCGATTAGAATCAATGGTCTGAACTCGTTTTCCTCATCCTACGATCATATTGTACCATATTTCGGTTTGAACCACCAAACTTTACTCGTTTTCACCATTCTACGAGTATTTGGTACCTTATTTCGGTTAGAATCATATTTCTATACTCGTTTCACCAACCTAGGCCAGTTATATACCTTATTCTGGTTATAATCTCCCGTTTATGCTCGCTTTCACCATTCTATGACCATTCTACACTATAATTCTATTAGAATCACTCATCTATGCCCGTTTTCACGATTCGACCTCTATTTCATACAGTATTTCAATTAGAATCAGTGGTCTAAATTTGCCTTCTTCATTTTACGATCATATTATACCATACTTCGGTTCGAATCTCCGTCTACACTCCTTTTCACCATTTCACGAGCATTTGTTACCTTACTTGGGTTAGAATCTCATTTATGTACTCGTTTCTCCAATCTAGACCGGTTATATACCTTGTTTCTGTTGGAATCTCCCGTTTATACCCGGTTTCACCATTCTATACCATAATTTTTCTTAGAATCACACATCTATGCTCGTTTCCACCATTCTATACATGTTTTTATACCACATTTCGGTTGGAATCACCCATCCATACTCATATTCGCCATTCTAAGTTCATTCTAATCCAAATTTCTTTTAGAATCACCTATTTATACTCGTTTAAACCAATCTAAGCTCATTCTATACCATAATTAGTATCACCGAACTATATATACTCGTTTTCATCAATCTATATTCTAAACCATATTTCGGTTAGAATAACCCATAAATTCTCGTTTTAACCATTCTACGCCGTCATATTTAAGTTAGCATCACCCATCCATACTCGTTTTCACCATTCTACATCTGTTTCATACGATATTTTGGTTAGAATCACCGATCTAAACATGTTTTCAGCATTCTATGCTCATTCCATGCCATTTCGGTTAGAATCCATCATTTATAATCGTTTTCAACTATTCTGCGATCACCTTATTTCGATTACAATCACATTTCAGTACTCGTTTGCACGAATCTATGCCACTTTTATACCATATTTCGGTTTGAATCACCCATCTGTACCCATTTTCACCAATCTACGCACATTCTACACCATACTTCTGGTAGAATTGCTCATCTGTACTCGTTTTCACGATTCAACCCATGTTTTATACCATATTTCGGTTAGAAGTAGCGATCTAAACTCGTTTTCCTCATCCTACGGTCATATCATACCATATTTTGGTTCGAATCACCCGTTTATACTCGTTTTCACCATTTTACGGGCATTTGATGCCTTATTTCGGTTACAATCATATCTCTATACTTGTTTCACACATCTAGGCCGATCGTATACCCTATTACGGTTAGAATCTTCCGTCTATACTCGTTTTTACCATTCT